>APFE030160152.1:0-67726 GCA_000404065.3 Pinus taeda
GGGGGGAATGTTGACACCTAATCCGAAACGGATGGGTGAACTGGACAGTCATCAAGAAGATGAACTGATCTGTCATGTTTGTGTATATAAATGTGTGTTAGCTAATGAATATTATATCAATTTTTCTCCCGCTCATTCTGGAGTTACCCTGGCCTGACAAAAATTTACCTTATGCCATATACTTTATAAGCAAAAATTTGTCAAAGGCAGAGTTAAACTACACTCCTAGTTGTTGTGCATTCTTTAAACAAATTTAGACATTATATCACATGCTATCAAACCTTCATGTGCACTGATCATGTTGCAATTAAATATCTAATGAACAAATTAGATGTAAATTCTTGAATTATTAGATGGTTACTTCTATTACAGCAGTTTGATCTCACCATTATTGATAAGCCTGGTAAAGAAAATGTTGTTGCTGACTTTTATACTAGAGTAAATTTGCCTGCAGGTGAAGAAGGAATGGTGGATGACCAAATGCCAGATGAAAATCTGTTTTATATTTCAGTACTCTCTCCACGGTTTGCTGATATAACAAACTTCTTGGTTTCAGCACAATTTCCATCACACTTGTCGTCAAAAGAGAAGAGAAAAATAGTAAGGAAAAGCACCCCTTTCACCTAGATTGGGGGTAATCTCTTCAAACATGGCCCAGATCAAATATTGAGAAGATGTGTCAGGGAGGAGGAAGTCTTTGACATTCTCCTGGCTTGTCATGATGGGCCTTGTGGAGGTCATTTTGCAGCAAAGAGAGCTGCCTTCAAAATATTGCAAGCAGGCAACTATTGGCCCACTCTTCCTCAAGATGTGAGGAGATACACGAGCCAATGTGATCAATGTCAAAGGATGGTGAAACCTACTCCAAAGCATGAGATGCCCATGCAACCTCAAGTTACCTTTGATCCATTTGAGAAGTGGGGCATGGACTTTGTGGGTCCTATCAACACTCCTTCAAAACAAAAGAAATACATCTTAGTGTGCACCGATTACCTGACAAAGTGGGAAGAAAGAAAAATAATCAAAGAAAAAACAGAGGAAAAAGTAGCTATGTTTTTTTAGAGAAAACATATTCTACAAGTTTGGGTATCCAAGAGAATTGGTCACAGATCAAGGTAGTTAGTTCACTTCCAATTTGATTAAAGACTTGTTCACACATCATAAAATCAAGCACATGACTTCCACCCCTTACCATCCACAAGCTAATGGGAAGGTGGAAGTCACTAGCAGAGCTTTGGAAGGAATTCTGACCAAGGTAGTGACCAGCAGTAGAAAAGACTGGGCAAACAGATTAGTTGAGGCTACCTAGGCCTACAATACAACATGGAAGACCACTACAGGGTTCACACCCTATGAACTGGTCTATGGGAAGAACGCTTTGCTATCAATAGAATTTGAATTCAATACACTAAAGATGGTAGCTCAGCTAGACCTAGACCTCAACCATGCACAAAAGGAAAGGTGACTCCAGCTCAATGGATTGGATGAACAAAGATTGCATGCCCATCTCCACACAAAGGTAGTTCAACTTTAGAAGAAGATATGGAATGGCAAAAATATCAAGGAGAAGAAATTCGAAGAAGGAGATTGGGCACTGCTCTATGATTCAAGATATAAAGTCTTCAAAGGCAAGCTGAGGAAAAGATTGTTGGGACCTTACACTATGGAAAAATGAAATGAAAATGGTTCAGTTCTGATCAGAACCATTGATGATGAAGCCATCCCCATGCTTGTCAATAGACATCGGTTGAAAATTTAAAAGAAGCCCCTCTCCAAGTGAGAGTTCATTGAATATTTGAATAAGGAAGTGATGGTAGTGGAGCATGTCTTAGCCTCCACTTCACCCACTAACTAAAGGAAAAGGAAAAAGAATAAAATAGGGACTCAAGTAAAAACCTCCATGAGCGCGTGAAGTCCCATCATTGGGTTGAAAACATCTTCTGAAGTGGCCCAGTGATGTCAGAAAAAAGAAAAAAAGAAAAAGAGAAAAAGATACCTAGGTGAAAACCTCCCTTGGAGGTGCCTGGGGCAGGCCGTTAGGGTGAAAACCTTCTTCTGGCACCCTAGTTGTTTTCAAAAAAAGGAAAAAAGAGAAAAAATAAAAAGAAAACTGAATTTTAATGTGCATTGCAGGTTTGCAGGAGGACCACAGAGAGCAAGAGGTGATTCCATAGAGCCCTAAAATTCACACAAGCACCTATTTCATCTCCTCCACACTCTTCTCCATCACTTCTAACCTTTCTTCCACCCCACTATGTTTTTTTCTAGAAACTGTGTGTTCTACAGGAGGCTCTATGTTTTCTACAAGAGGCTCCTGTAGGAATTACATGGAGCCAAAAATGGTTCCAAAAAGAAGTTTGAGGGGCTAGGAAGCTTCATGAAGAAAATATAAACCCTCCTACAACTATCAACCTACCTTTCCATCCATTCCACACCTTCATCACATCATCATCATTATGTTTTTCTTCCCGTCCCAGAAAAACACAAAAAATACAATTTTTTAGTAAAAAAGAGAAAAAACAAAAATAAGAAAGGAAGAAGCACCTCAAATCTTACCTGCAGCTTACCTATTACCTCTCCATCTCCATCAGCATCTCTGGCGTCATCCTCGTAGCCCCTAGAATAGAAATAAGCTGAAATTTCAAGGGGAGAAGCAGCTATAGGAGCTCATGTAGGAATTCCAGTAGGAGCTAATCCCATTAAAATCAAGCCACACCAACAAAAGAAATGCAATCATGAGGATTGAAGGAGACATCTAAAGCCTAGATCTAGCCAGAGGATACATGCACAAGGAAAATAGCCACACATTAGAAAGCATAGAGCATGCAAAAGGGAAACAGAGGCATGCAGGAGTCGAAGGAGCCAAAATACCTTGCAACACATACGTTCAGCTCACAGGTAAGTGACTAATCCACTCCTCTAATGGCATTTGTGTAATTGAAAGATATGCATGAGTAATGAGATGGTTGAGGTTGAATAAGGAAAAGGTGGCCATTTGTCTTGGCCACCTTCATGTAGTTGACTGCACTCATCCGAAGATGTCACCCACATGTGTGCATAGTCAACTCAGAGAAAGATACCAAGGACAGGTAGTGGAGAGTATGTAAAATCTGATGCAATAATGAGAGGTGATTATGGGAAGGAACCAAGATGACAAGGCATGTGGGGACCAATGGTCCAAATATGGCCAACATACATTTTTTCCATCTCACCCCCATCACTGGAAATATCTAAAAGAAGTAAGAAGTACTCCTCCTCGAGAACTTTCACCAACTTTTCCCTCATTCTCTCCTTGTAAACTTAGGTGCACCAAACTCATTGTCACCCCATAGCCTCGAAACCATCATTTTCCATCGGTCTCACCCATCCTCCTACTCTCAACATTTTCTAGAGGAGCACTTACAGGTTCTATAAGAGCACCTACAGGGAGTTCTACAGGAGGGACAGTGAGTTGTTTTTGAGAAGAAAACATGGGGGATTTTGCGCGATTTCTGGCTTGAGGAGGTAGGTTCCATGCATACTAACCTTGATTATCAATATGTGTAAGGAATGATATCATTTTAAGGAGGAATTGAGTCCATAAGGAGGAAGGGAAAATTGGATGACATTTTTTGAGAAATTCTGAGGGTTTGATGAGGAAATTGCTCAGGAATTTGCCCTTTCTTTAGTCCCTCACTCAAGAACCCATGCCACTGTCACTTTTAGAGGTATTTCCATGGAGATAACCCCAAAATTTATCAGTAGGGTTACTACCCTTCCTCTTGGATTACTTTGGAGAAAAAATGAAAAACCAATTGGACAGGGTGCCAAGAAAAACTTCTTCCAAAATAATGAACATCCTGTAGAAGATAAAAATGGAATTAGAAGGACAAGCATACCATACCCTCGGGATGAGGTTAGTTATCAAATCATCAAATATATTTCTTGTGAGGGGAGGTATAGCATAGTCTATGGCTACCATTTTAGAATCCTTCATGAGCTAAGATATGGCATGAACACTCCAACACCCCAGAAACTCACAACACCCCAGAGCTAAGATATGTTGCAATTAGATATTTAATGAACAAATTAGATGTAAATTATTGCATTATTAGATGGTTACTTCTATTATAGTAGTTTGATCTCACCATTATTGATAAGCTTGGTAAAGAAAATGTTGTTGCTGACTTTTTTACTAGAGTAAATTTGCCTGCAGGTGAAGAAGGAATGGTGGACGACCAAATGCCAGATGAAAATCTATTTTCTATTTCAGTACTCTCTCCAGGGTTTGCTGATATAGCAAACTTCTTGGTTTCAGCACAATTGCCACCACACCTGTCCTCAAAAGAGAAGAGAAAAATAGTAAGGAAATGCACCCCTTTCACCTAGATTGGGGGTAATCTCTTCAAACATGGCCTAGATCAAATCTTCAGAAGATGTGTCATGGAGGAGGAAGTCTTTGACATCCTCCTGACTTGTCATGATGGGCCTTGTGGAGGTCATTTTGCAGCAAAGAGAGCTACCTTCAAAATATTGCAAGCATGCAACTATTCACCCACTCTTCATCAAGATGTGAGGAGATACACCAGCCAATGTGATCAGTGTCGAAGGATGGTGAAACCCACTCCAAAGGATGAGATGCCCATGCAACCTCAAGTTACCTTTGAGCCATTTGAGAAGTGGGGCATGGACTTTGTGGGTCCTATCAACACTCCTTCAAAAAAAAAAAAATACATCATTGTGTGCACCGATTACCTAACAAAGTGGGAAGAAAGAGAAACAATCAAAGTAGCAACAGAGGAAAAAGTAGCTAAGTTTTTGAGAGAAAACATATTCTACAAGTTCGGGTATCCAAGAGAATTGGTCATAGATCAAGGCAATTAGTTCACTTCCAATTTGATTGAAGACCTATTCACACATCATAAAATCGAGCACAGGACTTCCACCCCTTACCATCCACAAGCCAATGGGAAGGTGGAAGTCACTAACAGAGCTTTGGAAGGAATTCTGACCAAGGTAGTGAGAAGCACCAGAAAATACTGGGCGAACAGATTATTTGAGGCTACCTAGGCCTACAATACAACATGGAATACCACTACACGGTTCACACCCTATGAACTGGTCTATGGAAAGAATGCTTTGCTATCAATAGAATTTGAATTCAATACACTAAAGATGGCAGCTCAACTAGACCTAGACCTTAGCCATGCACAAAAGAAAAGGTTACTCCAGCTCAATGGATTGAATAAACAAAGATTGGAGGCCCATCTCCACACAAAGGTAGTTCAGCTTTAGAGGAAGATGTGGCATGACAAAAATATCAAGGAGAAGAAATTCCAAGAAGGAGATTGGGCACTGCTATATGATTCAGGATATAAAGACTTCAAAGGCAATCTAAGGACAATATTGTTGGGACCCTACACTATGGAAAAGTGTAATGACAATGGTTTAGTTCTGATCAGAACCATTGATGATGAAGCCATGCCCATGCTTGTCAATGGACATCAGCTGAAGATTTACAAGAAGCCCCTCTCCAAGCGAGAGTTCATTGAAGATTTGAATAAGGCAGTGATGGTATTGGAGCATGTCTTAGTCTCCACTTCACCCACTAACTAAAGGAAAAGAAAAAAAAGAAAAAAATAGGGACTCAAGTGAAGACCTCCATGAGTGCGTGAAGTCCCATCATTGGATTGAAAACCTCTTCTGAAGCGGCCCAGTGATGTCAAAAAAAAAAAAAGAAAGATAACAAGATACCTAGGTGAAAACCTCCCTTGGAGGTGCCTGGGGCAGGCCGTTAGGGTGAAAACCTTCTTGAGGCACCCTAGTTGTTTTCAAAAAAAAGATAAAAAAGAAAAAATAAAAAGAAAAATGAATTTTAATGTGCATTGCAAGTTTGCAGGAGGACCACAGAGAGCAAGAGGAGATGCCACAGAGCCCTAAAATTCACACAAGCACCTATTTCATCTCCTCCACACTCTTCTCCATCATTTCTGACCTTTCTTCCACCCCACTGTGTTTTTTCTCCGGAAATTGTGTGTTCTATAAGAGGCTATGTGTTTTCTATAGGAGGCTCCTGTAGGAATTACAAAGAGCCAGAAATGGTTCCAAAAAGAAGTTTGAGGAGCTATGAAGCTTCATGAAGAACATATAAACCCTCATACAACTATCAACTTACCTTTCCATCCATTCCACACCTCCATCACATCATCATCATTATTTTTGTCTTTCCGTCCCGGAAAAACACAAAAAATACAATTTTTTTAGTAAAAAGAGAAAAAACAAAAATAAGAAAGGAAGAAGTACCTCAAATCTCACCTGCATCTTACCTATTACCTCTCCATCTCCATAATCATCTATGGCATCATCCTCATAGCCCCCAGCATAGAAATAAGATGAAATATTTCAAGGGGAGAAGCAGCTACAGGAGATCATGTAGGAATTCCTGTAGCAGCCAATCCCATTAAAATCAAGCCACTGCAGCAAAAGAAATGCAACCATGAGGATTGAAGGAGAAATCGAAAGCTTAGATCCAGCTAGAGGATACATGCAGAAGACAAATAGCCACACATTAGAAAGCATAGAGCATGCAGCAAGGGAAACACAGGCATGCAACAGTAGAAGGAGCCAAAATACCTTGCAACACATACATTCAACTCACAGGTAAGTGACTAATCCACTCCTCTATTTTAATTTTTGTAATTGAAAGATATGCATGAGTAATGAGATGGTTGAGGTTGAATAAGGAAAAGGTGGCCATTTAACTTGGTCACCTTCATGTACTTGACTGCACTCGTCCAAAGATGTCACCCACACGTGCGCATAGTCAACTCAGAGAAATATACCAAGGACAGGTAGTGGAGAGTATGTAAAATCTGATGCAATAATGAGAGGTGATTATGGGAAGGAACCAAGATTACAAGGCATGTGGCGACCAATGGTCCAAATATGGCCAACATACATTTTTGCCATGTCAACCCCATCACTGGAAATATCTAAAAGAAGTAAGAATTACTCCTCCTCGAGAACTCTCACCAGCTTTTCCCTCATTCCCTCCTTGTAAACTTAGGTGCAGCAAACTCATTGTCACCCCATAGCCTCAAAACCATCATTTTAAATCGATCGCACCCATCCTCCTACTCTCGGCATTTTCTACAGGATCACTTACAGGTTCTATAGGAGCACCTATAGGCATTTCTACAGGAGGGGCAATGAGCTGTTTTTAAGAAGAAAAAATGGGGGCTTTTGCATGATTTTTGGCTTGAGGAGGTAGGTTCCTTGCATACCCACCTTGATTATCAATATGTGTAAGGAATGATATCATTTTAAGGAGGAATTGAGTCCATAAGATAAGAGGAATTACATAAAAAAAAATTGCTTGTTTAAAAGAAAAAAAACACTATTTTCCTCTGTTTTCCTGTTTTCTTCAACATTCTTGTCTTCATCTCTACATTTGGTGTTCAAAAGGGGTATAAGCACAGTGACAGGAGCATTCATGAGGAAGGAGCCCACTAATTCAACCAGGCTCCATGAACATGCCCAAGTAGTAGCCATATTCACAAGGGAAAATTGGATGACGTTTTTTGAGAAATTCCGAGGGTTTGATGAGGAAATTGCTCAGGAATTTGCCCTTTCTTTAGTCCCTCACTCAAAAACCCATGCCACTGTCACTTTTAGAGGTATTTCCATGGAGATAACCCCAAAATTTATCAGTAGGGCTACTACCCTTCCTCTTGGATTACCTTGGAGCAAATATGGAAACCAATTGGATAGGCCGCCAAGAAAAACTTCTTCCAAAACAATGAACATCCTATAGAAGATAAAAATGGAATTAGAAGGAAAAGAATACCCTACCCTTGGGATGAGGTTAGTTCTCAAATTATCAAATATATTTCTTTTGACGGGAGGTATAGCATAGTATATGGCTACCATTTTAGAATCCTTCATGAGCTAAGATATGGCATGGACGCTCCAACACCCCAGAAACTCAACATCCCCTATTTCCTCCTGCAGTCCCTCATAGATTCAAGCATTAAGTTTAAGGCAAGGAGTCCAGAACAACTATATCACCATGGGTTAATAAAAATTTTAGTAGAAGAAGCCCTCCATACATTCACACTTCCTATAGCATGGGAAGTCTTCAAAAATATGACAGCAGAAGATGACATATATGCCCTCACCTATGATATTAATCCTTCTAACAGTGAGGAAGAAGAGCATAAATGGGGAGAAGGTGAATTAACTGATGACTCAGCAGGACAAGAAAAAGAGGAGGAAGAAACTAAGATAGAATAGAAGAAGGGGGAAGAAACAGAACATGAAGAAACAGATCAAACAAATATAGAAAAGGAGGCAGAAGGAGGAGAAAAGGAGGTAGCAGAGGAAAAACAAAGATAAGGGTCCCGTGAGACCCTGGAAAGGGATGCAGTAGCTGCCCTCATAGCCCTGAGCACACCAATTAAGCCAATGAAAATATAAAAAGGTAGGCCTCCATGTATTTGAAGGCCATGAAAAGCACAAGGATCAAATCGGGGAAACCCCAACCATCTTCAATAATGCCCATTACAATTGAAGATTCACCCATTCTCAAAGGGGAAGAATCTCCCTCTAAAACCCCTATGACATATGAAAGAGGGACTCCTAGATCTTCCACATGGAAGGAAAAAGTGCAGCTATAGGACCCAAAAACGGTGCTATAGGAGACACATACAGTTCTACAAGAGACACTATCAAGGCTACAGGAGACCCAACAGCTTGAGAAAACAATGGAAGAGTAGACAAAGGGGAAGGGGGAAGCTACAGAGCCACAAGAACCTGATCGCCAGCCCAACCTTGCCTCCTATTACCATCTCCTTGAAGGAGGAAGGATAATTCCACAAATATTTTCAATCCCACTATTCTTTGAATTAGAAAAGGAAAGAATAAGAACACATAGGTGGATGCAAATAGCCAAATCCAAGGGATTTGATGATTTTGATCACATGGAGAAGAAGCTTAGAGAAATGGCCATGGAGTTAAGTGCTATCAGACATAGGGAGGAAATTGCAAAAAGGAAACTCTAAACTGAAAATAAATTGCTAAAAAGGCAACTAAAGGAGAAAGAAACCCAACTGGCATGTATGGTTGGCTTATTCATGGAGGCACTGCAATGTAGAACACCAACAAAATCCTATGGATTATACCTCAAGGACCAATGGCTATAGTTTCATATAAATACTTTGGCACAAAGAGGCACAATGCCATTTCAAGATTACAGACAATTTATAGACCTGTGTGACCAAAGCATAGGAGAAGATAAGAAAAATGGTATAATTTTACCTACATAATATGGCCCTTACAGACATGAATGTGTGGGACCCCATTGCTAGGCTAGGGGACCTACAACTAATGGCCATGGCTTCATGGATGAACCATGAGGAGTTAAGGGAAACTGAAGTAAAAAGGTTGATGATCAGAGAGCATAATGAGCCACTAATGATCAGAGATGAGCCATCAGATCCCATGGCTCTCATCAACACACACTAGCTACTTGCAAATAATCCTCAAATTTCTCCTAGATATATAAGTGATCAAGCATAGGGCATTGCACATTTTGAGGACATGGAAAGGTTACTTGGGGATGACTGTGTGCATGCATGTATGAGGAGATGGAACACCTTACCACATAGTCTAAAGATCAGGGAATATCATTCCCCAACAAGGATGAAGGAGGCACTAAGGAGAGTGCCAATGTACAAGCACTCAATTCAGAGGTTGTAGGTCAACTGGATTGGCCTCAAACTGAGTCCACCACTACTATTAGGCATGCTAGAATGGAGAACCAAAGAAGAAGAGCAGAGGTTGTGGGAAGAGATGGAAATAAAAGCAGACTTCTGTGATATGGAAGAGGAAACAACATCAGAAGCTTGGGATGCTAGAGAGGCCACTAGAGCCATCAAAGATGAGGAGATGTACTAAGTTGCTCAGAGGATAAGAAACACCTTCAATAGGGTGGTGAAGATGAACCCCATAAAAGGGTAATTATATGGGCTCATTTTTCCTCCTAACATAGTTAAATCAACCATTCCCTTTGCTTGTTGCATGTTTTTTAATTATATTTATGTTTATGGAGTGAGTTGAGTTAGTTATGATGCCATGAGATCTAATATGTGTTTAATGCAGATTTTTGTTGAATTTTGAAGACAAAGTCAAAGATTCAATGGAAAATTGGTAGCAATAATTAGAAGTGGACAAAGGAGAGGATTTATAGGACAAAATCCCCCTCACTTACTACTCCCCACTTCGAATTCCCCTTCATGTAGCTTGGAGTAAAAACAACCAAATTAATGCACTAGGAGGCAGTCCAGCAAGTGGAGGATGACTTACGTTTATCTCAAGTTTTGAGAGCCAAGCCTCCCTGATTTTAAGGAAGCTATTGGGAGCTTCAGTTATATAAGTAGAGAGGCCTAGGGCCTCACTAGGGTTGGAATTTTTTTTGGATTTTTTTTGTACTTTTTCTATTGTAGAACTCTGCTCAACCTCCAGCTTACTTTTGTGGACAGTTTCATGTAATCATATTACTACTTTGATAATAAAGATGAGATCCTTTTTGAGCTAGCACTGAGTTGCCTTAGAGGGTTGAAGCTCTTGGGTTAGGGCCAAATCCAAGAATCCAAGCTCCTTTTTTTTGTATTTCTATGCTTTGTTTCAGTTTATGGATTAGTTGTTGTTAGATGAATTTCTTCCTTGGTTAAGAATAGGTTTCTTTTGGTGATTTAGAAGGTTGTTTCCATTTGTGTTTTCCATAGCGGGCTAGGTAGTGATAGAAAGAAGATTCAAAAGGCTAGCAACAGTTCCTTGTCCTGTCTTCCTCCCTCTGGGACCATGAACTAAGGCAAATACCCTCTTGCTACCCGAAAAACACAGATTTTCCTTCTCCATAATATTTCTAGTGTTTGCAGTTTGTTAAAACGTTAATGCTTTGCTTTAGATCTCTTCCACCATGCTCATTTTTGTCTTTGCAATAAGTCTTGTTCCATGCTCTCTCTCCTTGTAGAATTTTTCAGCATTTACTTCCATAACTCATAATTTAGACTAGCTTGATGCAAATTCTTTTTTTTGATGTACTCATTTCCTTGCTTGCTTGATCTCATTGGTTGACTATCAGTTCTTTTGCAGTAGATCTCTTCTCATATTAAGTCAACCTATCATCCATAACATTCTCTCCTTGATCCATGGCCTACAAGTTGCCCAAGTCTCCCCTCAAATTTGCCTTAGTTTTCTGCATTTTTCCATGTGATTTCTTCCTCTCTCCCAATCATCTTTCCCTCTCCTAGTGATTCTTAGTGGACCCTAGGCACCCTAACACATCATCCCAACCATCACCTACCGTTTCCACCCATTCTCACACCTTCAAAACCTTCAAAATTGCTCTTGGCATACTCCTGTAGAACCCCTGTAGACCTCTTGTAGATCCCCTGTGTCCTCCTATAGATTTTCCTGTACACTTTCTTTTGAAGACCAAGTGTGGGAAAAGCCTCCATAGGCCCACTCGAGACCTCCTAGCACCCATCTACACCAACCTACATCTCCTAAAACCCCAAAGTCACCCTTGAACACCACATATTCGCTTCCACCTTCACACACAATAAAATACATGCATGTCAATTTCACATAAAAATAAATAAAAATCCAAAAAGATGTTTTTTGTTCATTTACTTCTAGAAATAGCTTGAGTAGATGTTGTTTACTTCCATTAGTAGGTAATGGCATTCATTTCATGGTTTTCATAGTGCTTTCTGCAAAAGTAGGATTAGTTAGTTAAGTAGGGTTTGCTAGGTTTACTTTACATTTCAATATTTTTCCTTTCTACAATTAGCATAGCCTCTGTAGAGTATCCTTTCCTTTCTTTCATCACGTATAGAGCTTCTTCTGGAATCCATATAAATTGGCTTGAGCTCCTAGTGATCTTGCGCCAGCTAACCAAGTGATAGCCTATAGTAAGAACTAGTACTTGTGCATACAACACCATCACTTCCAAGTTTTTATGAACTACCAGGTTGATAAGAGTAAAGTAGGCAGCCCAGGAGTTGCAACATTATTGCTGCAATATTGGTGCTCACCAGTATAATTCATATTTTATTCAAGGAAGTAGTCCGGTAAAAAATCACATTTAGATTGTTGGGTCAACATGTTTGTTGGTGTGCAAAGGGAAGACTAGGATTTAGAGTGAACCAACCAACAAAAATCCCTCAGGCACAAGCCATTTTTTGCATCACCCATGAGTAGATTAACTCTAACCCTAGGTATATTATGAAGAACTAAAGGAACCTCGACAATTTTGTAGTGACGAAGGGGGCATCAAACTTATGTAATTACTATCATAAATGAAATAGTTTTAAGTATAGCCTTAAGTTCCATAGTGAGTCAATCATTGATAGAGCATTACTAAAACACAACATATGAACTAGATCATTTAGATCATAATAAAAAACAATATATAATGAACCGAAGTAAACATATTTACTAATTTTGGATGTCATTCATTACATCTCAATTGTCATGGCTCACCATCCTAATTCATCAAGTTATAACATGAAATCATTACAAAACACCCATGTGTAATATCTATATCTATTTATCTATTTATCATCATATTCTAACACCCTTATTACATCATGGCTTTTCCTATTTATATATTTAAATTGGGGTAGAAATCTGATTAAAAACTACTTTTACCATGATAATTTCCTATTACCATGGCAAAAATCCTGAAAACCACCCTAGAGTCTTTCCTTCATTTCCAAATTCTGCATGTTAAGCTTGAGCCAACCTTCTTGCGTGGTTCTCCTCTAAAATCCTCAAAATACTTCCTCAACACTACTACTCGAACAACTTATAACACTGGAATCGACCTAGTTGGGAGATGTCACACACCAATCGTGCTAATATCAAAATCATATATATAACATGACCAAAACAATATAATAAAATGCATGACAAAAATCATAACCATAAACCATAACAATAGATATACAACAAGTTAACATGTTTGAACACTTATCTAATGAAATATACTAACTAGTTAGAGACAACTGATGTAGCACCCTATCCTAGACTATGCTATTCCTAATCTCATAGTAGAAAGTCACCCTTGAGATTGGATCATGACTCCATAAGGAAAGTAGCTCAATTAAGCCAAGTACAAAACTAGTATCGAACAATATTAGAGCCAAGGTACCAAACCCCATACCATCCAACCAACAATTTCACATCCCCCATCAACCCACACAACTCAAGGTAATGCACCACCTTGTTTACAGGAAGAGTCTGTTAGGTTGTGTCACTACCCTTCCAAGGTTTCCAACTCAGGCTAAATAGGGATGTATTTGATACTTATGGCTTCCAAGTGTTCTAGATGCCCTCATGTTCTCCAATTACCCTTCAAGCCCATGCAAGGACTCCTATCCCTACTTTTATCTATCTAATGCACGAACCATACTAAAGGAAGCCTAAGGGTAAGTGCACTCATACCTAGAGCCATCTAGCATCCTTAGGGTGGATGAAATAACTAGAGATGCTCTAGTTCTTCCAAGAACTAGGACGACTATAATCTTCTAGTAATCTTTGGTGGAATGCGTTAGAGCCTAAATCTGCCTTAGGCTAAAGGAAGGAAAAATTTAGGGTAACCACAAACCATCCTCAGTTTGGTAGCTAGCCCTACCAGAACAAGAGAGGGCTCTCTCTGGGTCACACTCAGTGAAGAATAAACAATATGGTCTGAGATGACTTACAGTGAATATTGATTTTAGCCTAGGTAAATAAATATGGAAACAAGAGGCAATTTTTTATAAATGACTGAGTTTCTCGGATGTATGGGACCAAACGACCAACAATTAGCAGAGAATTTAACAAAAAGGCATAGATTACTTCGTGAGGCAAGACAGGCGGAAAGTATATCAATTAAATTTGAAATAATGCGAAATGGAAAGATTGTTTAGGAGGGTGAAAAGCGCATAAATACATGAATCCTTTTCAATAGAAGAAGAACACAAAACATGAAACATTCCCACACGCAGAGCAATAAACATAAATTCTTCCTTGTCTTACTTAGAAAATTTCACTGGAAATGAATACAAATGAACTCTGAAACCTAAAAAAATACATATGAAACATAAAGAGAGCACATTTGCTACACTAACACCACATGAATCTCATGAAGTAGATCCGCTGCCTTTCATTAATTCTCTGTCAAAATATACAATGAAGAACTGAGTTTCTCTCCCACAGTCTCCCAGAAATTACAGCCAACCCTTTGCAAATGGTTTTACATACAATAAATAGACTTTTTCATTGGGAAATGGAATGACCCAAAGTTGGGGATTTTTTCAAATCATTACAAACTTGAAATGGAAAGCCAACCATTAGTGACAGGTGCAGTATTGAAAAAATGACAAATTGCTTGGGTGACTGCTCGCCTTCCTTTGCCACTTGGATAGAAGCAAACCTTTAGTGAAAATACTTTTTAAACTTTTCCTTAGGTGCCAAGACAAATGTAAGTAAATAAGTGGGCCCACTATGAGGAAGTCACGAATCGAAATGTTGCGGAACGGAAGTGATTTTGGCCTTTGGGTCTCTGTGCGTCGCGCCCAAAACTATATGCGCCACGCCACTTGGGAGGCGATGTTGAGGTACTTGCTGAAGTCGAAATTGTGCCCAAGTGTGCTTGTTAGAAACCCCTACCTATCTACTTTCCAACCCAAATGGAATTTCTGAATTTGGTGCTCATTTTCCCCTCCAAAACCTCAATCTCCCAAGACTGCTTCATGTGTGTCAAAATAGGGGCAGAGAGGTCATTTTTCAGTGTTTTTGACCTCCTCGGGACTCAAAACTTGCCCAAACTTCTTGGCCATGTACCAATGGTCATGATTTTTCATGCTGAATCCAAAAATGCAAATCTTTTGTGATTTGGAGCTCCCAACCATAAGCGCCGCGCCACTGGGAGAAAAACCCTGTGTTGTGCACAAAAATCTGTCAAATGACCAAAATTGCCCCAAATTTTTTGAAATTTGGGCTTGAAATCCTCTATGAAGTGATATGTTAGGCCACAGAGGGTTCAACCAAGATTCAGAGCCGACCTTGCTCCTTTTTCCTCTTTTGTCTTTTTGTCGCTTTCCTCAATTTCGCCTTCAAACTCCTTATCCGAGCCTTTGAACTCATGTTCCATGCCCTGTAGTGATAAACCATCTGCCCAATATGGCTTTTTCCTTGTCTGCCTTCTCTAGTAGTCTCTCAAGGTGGATGTTGATACGCTTGAGCCAAGACTCTCGATCATTATTAATCTCTTTCTCTAATCGAGTGAGCTCAATCCTCCTAGGTTGGGTAGCTTGGTGATTCTCACGGATGTTTTGCATCTCCATGATCTCATGCTGGTCTTCGAGCTATTTGTTCCTCTACTCCAAATACCTAATAATCCACTTAGCCCTCTCCAAATTGAGAGACAAGTTTTGGATCTCCGTTTGCTTCTCCTGGATGGTCCTCCTAAGTTTGGGACTCTCCACATCTGTATCATCATCATCAATGAGGATGAAGTCGGCCTCTTGTTCACTTGATGGCCCCTCGTCATGCATGGGCCTCCTACCCTTGTCCTGTACGTGTGTTGTCAATGTCAGAAGCGAGGCCCCTTCCAGCCCGGGTGGAGATAACACTCGCTTTGCAGCTGCAAACAAATGTCTACTGCCTCTCTGATAGGTGATGAATACTGGAATAATAGTGGTCTCATGGTGCTCATACTAATGAGAAGGACCACCTATCTCATGTTCAACCTCTGATAATACATGTGAAGTGTTTAAGAGGTCACAGGAGATGAAATCATCCCAAGTAATGTCGTGCAATCCCAACTCATGAACCACAAAAATCTTAATAAGAGCAAAGTGATAGACACTGTTAAGTTGTTGCTAAGGGGTTTTTTGTTGCATGAAGGTGTTCATCCTTTCTATGTTCCTGCAAATGAAATATGGGATGTTCATCATCCATACCCTGGTAAAGTGCATGAGAAACCTGATGTGATAGGCGTATAAACGAGAGAACCTCCCCTCACAGCTGAAATATTTCATGATCAACTTCATGAGTGGAGTGTATTCATCTTTCAAATATCAGAATGGAAAGACTCTTTTGAGCTGCCTCAAGAAACTGGTCTTAATGTATGGCTCATAATGTTGCCGATCAACCTTTTGTTTCTTGTGCCATGGTTCTCCAATGTTCACTATGCCAATTGCTAATGAGAAAGTTTCAGGTGTTAGTGTGAAGGTGACACTGGCCAAGATAGAGTGATCTCCATGTAAGTGAAGCACAAAACGATGGGCCAACTCATGATGAACTCGAACACTAGCCACCTTTTGAAAAAACTCCAAACATGACAGATGGTGGAAACATGACATAGTAAGAGGGTAGACCTGCAATTTTGTGAGGGTGGTTGGATCATCCCTAACATGTTTGCCACTTTTATGATTTCACTGGGGAGCCTGTTATTCCGAGGATGAATCACTTTGGGTTTCAATTTCATACTCCGATGAATGCTCAGACGCCATGACTGCTATAGATGGACTGTGTTTGGACGACGCTTTGATGATGTATGAAACTATGTGTTGTTATGAACTCTGCCACCAAGGGGAACAATGCAAAAAGGGAGTGTTAGGAAGGGGAATAATATGATGGGATTAGGGGTTGTGGGGAGAAATTTTGTTTAGGGCCATGTAGGAGGGTTTGGAGATTTTATTAGGTAGGTTTTTGTGGTTTTACATTGACAAATGAGTGGAGGGGATAGGGAATAGGGGTTTAGTAATGTTTTAGGGTAGGGACATATCGGAAAAATGGAATGGGGGGAAGGGAACAATGGAAAGAAGGGGAAAAATGAAACGTGAAAGGGAGGAGGAACCTTGGTATAAACACAACAAATTTGCAACCCTACAACAATGGCTTTGATGATTTCAAGTGGTAGGGTTTAGGCATTTTTATTGCAACTATACACGGCCATAAACCACCATCATGTTCACAAAAACATATGAGCAACCGAGATGTCGACCCTACCTGTCAATTGGAAGGGATTCAAAGCGATTTGTTGAAAATTTGGAACAAAACCAGGCCTTTGTGGGTGTGCCCCGCGCCCCTCTGCCTGTGTGCCATGTCATTTGTGTGCGCCACGCCCGTGTTAATTTAACACTGCGTGGTAGTGCCTAGTGCACTGCGCTCTGTCTGTGCGTCGCGCCTCTCTGTCTGTGCACCGCGCCTTGTGAAAACACCTCCAACCTCACTCAAAACGCGAGCTTGCTCTCTCAATCACCTTGAAATGCTTTCTCTCTATCCTTGGTGTGCAAAATGACACTGTTCCTTGTGGAAACTCTATATAAAGGCATTTGGAGTCATGGGTTTGATTTTTGTTTCTTCAAATCCCACTTTTCTAATGTTTTGTTTTCGCACTTTTTCCCTGATTTAATGCAACACTGTATTTCACTTTTCCCTTTGAATTTTTAGCTAAAATGATGAAATTTTTGGCACTTTTTTTGCAGGGGTGGTTGACATGTCATTTGGCCAAGGAAACCATGACTGTGCCTGAAGAGATCAACCCGAAACATTTTTGAAAATTATCACAAATGACACACTGTTTGACTTTTCTTCAAAATGGAGTTTTGAAGAATAGTCGTAATCTGTCAACATGACGATGAAAATCTTTAAATCACAACTTTGTAAGGGTCTCTCTCTAGCCTGCATTGCTTTATTGGACATGTTTGGAGACCAATTTATCTGATCCCTAGACCTAATGACTAAAAATGACTCTTGTCCATTAAAATATCAAACAGTGACTGTCATGGACTTTAGTGAACATTGATGAAAAGACCTAAGCAAACAGGTGCCAGACATGAGGGGAAATAACTGACAAGACCTTTCCGTCAGATTATGGCATGCCCCTAGCAGAATCCAGCTAAGTGGATGGAGTGAGACACCTAAACATGAAATGAAGAAAGAGTTTTGATCTCTGACGGAGGACTAACAAGACCGACTCTAACATTGGCTCCAATGGGGGATGGTAGCTCCTTGGAGGTGCCAAGAATAGCAGATATCTGGAAGAGCTAGATAGTTCCTTCATCCATTAGGCTATGGAGTCATTATTTCGACAAACAACACAATACTGTGACTCATTTTTGAAACTAAAATGACCAAAAAACTTACTCAAATTTGATATTGAAATGACTTGAATACTAAGTTGACAAACTCTAACCAAACCGAAATAAAATGGTATTTACAGTGACAGTGGAAGCAGCGTTAATAAATCAGAAATGGTACCGCTTGAGCAGCTGACCATTGATCGGTCCTCCTGGACAATCTTCCTCATTCATTTCCTTCAGAAGAAAGGCATTCTAACCCTGATATGCTGCAATCTTAAAGGGACCTTTCCAGAGATTCTCGAACTTACTGTGCTTACCTTTTTCCTCATTCCTTGCATCCCACTTTAGCGCCACATCATCCAACTGAAATTTGTCTGCCTTTGCTTTTCTGCCATAAATTTTCTTAATCTTCTCCTACAACTTGGATGTAATCTGGAAGACCTCTTCTCTGGTCTATTGCAAGTGGACCATTTGATTCAACCTTCTCTACATAGGATCATCTTCAATGTCGGCCTCCTGAAGAAGTTTGACTACCGAGGCTACGAGGGAGGTAGATAACAATGTAACAACTCCATAAACAAGCTCAAAAGGTGACGTACCAATGGATTTCTTCTAACTGACCCGATCTGCCCAAAGTGCATTGACCAACCTCTTATGTCAGCTCTTCTTGTTTATTTCCAGCAGCTTCTTAACGATGCTGACCGATGATTTAATAGAAGACTCCGAAAATCCATTTCCTTGCAGATGATAGGTAGTTGAGTGACCCAAAATGATGTGATATTTATGACAAAATTATACCATCCTTTTTTATTTGAAAGTTGTTGCGTTATCAATGATTAACTTATTCGGGCAACCAAAGAGAGACAATATGTTATTTTCAGGGAATGAAGTAATTACCGCATCTATAGCTTGTCTGGTGGGAATTGCTTTGATCCATTTCATGAAATAATCTGTCGCTGTGAGGATCCATCTATGCTGACTAGAAGAAGCGGGATGAATTTCACCAATGAAATCCAACCCCCATTGCTAAAAAGGGGCACTCACCTTAATGGGCTTAGGTGGCAAAGGCTGTAACTTCTGCATTACTTCAAAAATCTGACACTTATGACAGCTCTTGACCATCTTATATACATCAGCAAACAATGTTGGCCAATAGTATCCCACTCTCAGGACTTTATTTGTTGTTGATTTCAAAAAAAGGTGAACACCACAGTCTCCCTCGTGGCAATCCTCCATGACCTTCTTTGCTTATTTTTCCACCAAGCAATTTAACAGAACGCCACCGAGATCTTTCCAATAAAGTGCATAATTTAGAATGAAAAACTTGACAACCTTCAATTTGAGTGTTCTAGCTTTGTTTCTAGTCATGCCGGGCGGTGGTGACAAAACTTTAAGCACATATATGATATATGAATACCACAAAGAAAGTGAAAACATTTCAGATACCTGAATTGATGATCCTTTCTCATTCTCATCGGACATAGCAGCGATGAGATTTATGTCTAAGGCATGTAAGTTTGACTTGGCCATTAACTTTGCCAATCCCTGTCCTTTAACAAGCTTTGTGGGATTTATTTCCACATCATATTCCAACAAAGCTGCAATCCACTTGCCTCTTCTTCCTTTTGGATCTGTTTGCACTAGAACATCTTTGACAACAATGTTAGGAACATAAGCCAAAATATGATAATGAAGAATATATACCCGAAAATCTTTCAATGCTTTCACAAGTGCAAGGGCTTGCTTCTCAATGATGTTGTATTTTAATCCTGCATCTCTTATAGCTCTGCTTAAGAAAGAAATTGGTCTTTCGTGATCATCTCTTTTCTGTAATTACACAGCAACCATAGTATGCTCTAAAGCGAATAAAAACAATATGAAATCCTGAGTGTAGTCCTGGCTGACTAGAACTGGAGTTGAAGAAAGTGCCAATATGACTAAATTGAAAGATTTTACAGCCTCCTCCATCCATTTCACTTGGTTGTTCTTCTTAAGCATGTTTGTAATCTCTCTTAGCTGTTCTGCAAGATTAGGTAGAAAGCGACATAGAAAATTCATTTTACCATTGAAAGATTGAATCTCTTTCTTATTCCAGAGCAGATCGATTTGTTGAATTGCTTGTACACGTGTTGGGTCAATATCAATGCCATCTTTTGAGATAATGTGTCTGAGTAGTTTTCCTTCCTCCATGGTGAACAAGCTCTTTTTCGGATTCAGTGATAGGCCATATTTTCTACACTTTTGAAAGATAGTTTTTAGAGGGTACATGTGTTCTTCATCAGATTTGGGAAACACCGTCAGATCATCTAGGTACACAACCAAAAAGACATCCTTCTCATTTGCGAAAGCCAGGTCCATTGCACGCTGAAATGTGGCACCCACGTTCTTCAAACCGAAAGGCATTTTAGCGTAATGAAAAGTTCCCCACGGAGTGATGAATGATGTCTTGTCTCAGTCATCTTCATGGATAGAAACTTGGTTATATCCAGAATAACAATCAAGTAGTGACATACGAGATGCTCCCACTACTTGCTAAAGTATATGGTCCATTCTGGGCAGTGGATAGTTATCTTTCAACGAAATTTTATTAAGATTTCTAAAATCAATGCACAAGCGAATATCACATGTCTTCTTTCGTACGGGAACCAAATTACAGATCCAATCTTAAAATCTGATGGGAACAATGATCCTTGATTTGTACTACCTGTTTATCTCCTTTTCAATTGATGGTAGCAGCTTTGGATTTAGCCTTCTCAACTTCTGTCTGAGAGGTTTCTGATTGGGCTTAGTGGGTATAGTGTGCTGAATTATATTGGTATCATATGTCTTTAAGTCAGAATAGTCCCAAGCAAATACATCTGTGAACGAAGACAAAAAACTAATATATTTGGCTTTGATCTTTGGTGGCAATGCTTTAGAGAGTTTTACCATTTTAGGATTAGGATCTGTTCCGACATTGACCTCTTCCACACCCTTCTCTGTTGGCTGCAATGTGGGTTTGCGGGCTACATCATATTGATCAAAGAGTTCTTCTAAAGGTATCAAACCTTTAGGAATAATGTTATTCTTTAGCGGAAACACGTCCATTTCATTGATATGCACATCATATTTACCATTATCTTTACCATCGTCATTTTCTACATCAATTGAGGTTTCTTTGAACTTACCTTTGTTTCGTAGAAAATCATCAATTTCCTCATCATCTTGGAAAACTTGCCAATATCTCTGATTGTCGGGGATAGTCGGACGATGCTTAACATGGATTTTGAATTTATTACTGGAGTTCATTGGGATTTTCAAACTACTTGTTGCCTTAGCTAGAGCATTAACAATTCTATTTTGTATACGAGGCACACTTGTCAAGGTATATTCTGAAAATAATTTTAGGATGTCTAGAACTGCGTTACGGTAAGCCCGCATCTGAGGATGCTTTGCTTGATATTCGCCTCTGACCTGCCTAATCACCAATTCAGAGTTTCCATATACTGCAATCCTCTTAGCATTCAGCTTTCTTAGAATTTTTAGGCTACAATCAGAGCTTCATACTCAGCTTCATTGTTTGAACAATCAAAAGCCAACTTGTAAGAGCATACCCGCACGTTACTAGGCACTTTGTTCAGGGCAGAGAGAGGACTGGGTACCCAAATCCCAATTCCAACGCCATCATTTCCCACTGCTCCATCGAAATCCATGGTCCACAAACCTTCTTCCTCTTCTTATAAGTGCTGAAAATCTGTTTGTTGTGCTTTGTCTACTTGCTGTCCATTACTTTCAGGTGAGCACTCAACGGTGTTCTGCTTTTCTTGTCCTTATCTCTTTAAAACTCCTTTGAAATTTTCAGTTATTTCTGGAATATCCTCTGCTTCTACTAACTGAATATCAATATCATTGAAACTATCATAATACAAAACAAAAGACTCTAAATCTGTATGTACATAATTAATCGGATGACTTATTGGTTTCTCCTTGCTTGTAATCATGTATTTCATTTTTTGTTCCCAATACAATTTGCTCATTTGGCCAAACACCGGAATCGTTGCATAGGAGAAATCTAGTTGTAGTTTCCCTTTCAATTTTGTTAACCAAGATTTGGAAAGAAGCATGCCAAACATAGGAGGAATATTTGCTACAACAATATCCATCCAAACATTCTTCATTGGGAGTTGATCCAGACTCACAAACAAGTCTTTGATAAGCCTGATACATCTTACTTTGCTCGAATCAAACGAATAGAGATCATGGTATTGCTTGGTGATGTCCAGACCCAACTTATCCATGATAGCCTTGGACATGAGATTGTGAGAAGCTCTAGAATCGAACATGGCCTTATGTAACACAAAATCATGCGATCTTAAACTGATATAAAAAGGTGGCACATCACTATCAGGAGAATCACCATTCGATGCTGGCCCAAAAATCATTTCGGGTTAATCCTCTTCGATATTCACCATGTCACACATTGGGTCCAAATTCAAAATTTTAGATAATTGCCCTCTATAACTATTGTTCCTCATTATTTCAGTCAAGGGAATGGATACCTTCAATTTAGAAATTTCATTCTCTAAATTAAAAGCGAGAATCTTTTCTACCTCTTTGTCTGGGATTTCTTTCCTTTCCTTTTCTTTCGATGTAATTGGTTGGTTTGATTTTTCTGCTAATGGTGATTTGCTGCTATCTGGATCAACCGCCTCCTTTCCTTTCCTTTGTGCAACTGATGAATTATTCTTTGATGCCTCAACGTCCTTCCTATTCTGAAATGGTTTAACTGGCACCTCTCTATTTCTAAGTGAATACCGCTGCTACTGGGCAGATAGAGCATTCATATAGCCTCTTTGGTACTCATATGATTCTTCCTCCAAAACGGTGTCATTTGCTAAAATGAAATCTGCATCTTTGTGTACAGTCAGACTTTCTGCATACTCCTCGTCCTCAGTAATATAAATAGGAAAATCATCCAGAGTAAAGAAGTGGTTTTCCTCACCTATTATATTCCCATCCTCATCTGACTCTTTTTCATGCACAAAATTTTGCTGCAATGGTGGCTGTACTGGCTGCTGTGCTGTCTGCTCTTGGGCTCGCTGATCTCTCTGCCTTATTCTATATTGTGGCTGTTGCTAGCCACAAATGTTAGGATCTCTAACTTGTGGCTCAGGTTTGTCAAGTTTCACCCTTTGAAGCATCTACTCTACCTTCTAGAGTAATTGATCTACCGAGGAAGATTCTTCTTTTACGATGACCTTCTTCTCTCCCTTTGCTCTACCCCTCTTGGTAAATAGATTTGCTTCAACGTGATCGCAATCTTCTGCATGTATTCCATTATGGCTGGTTCTCTCTCTCTTAATTGATAAGCCATGTTAGCATCGAAACCATCCGGAAACTTCAGCATGGCTAGCCCCACAGTTGGCCTTAGTCTTGGATCAACTCACCAGTGTTTCGTTTGATTTGATCATATTCAACCAGAATTTGGAGAGGATTATTTTTCACTTCCCAATGGCCTAAAAGTTGTCTTTGTAGGTCGGCCAATGTAGCGATACGTGAAGCTGGAAAACCTCTCAACCATTTCCTCACTTCACTTGCAAATGTATGTACAAAGAGTATCATTGCCACATTCTCCGCATTGATCTCGTGAAGTTCACAGAAATATGCCATTATGTCCACATGTTGCTGAGTGGTAATACTATTAGGAGTGCCATCAAAAAATGGGATTTTTCTTTGATAATTTGCGGGAATATCATCTAAAACTTGAGGCAGGACAAGAGGCGCAAAACGAGCAACCATCACTCTTGGTGGGTTTGGCCTTGGAGGTGTTAGAGGAGTGTGCGCAATTTGTAGGGGGCTAACAATTGGAGTTTGAAGCTGTGCCACAATGTAATTATCAATTGACCGGTTTGCTCTTTCAGTTCCCAAGTCTACAAGAAACTGTGGATTGGGGACAGTAGAGTCAATCGCCCTTTCAGATTTGGTCTCGAACAATAATATTTCAAACTGCTCATCAAAATCTAGCTGTTCAAGATATTCAAAAATGTCAGGACATGAATGGGATTTGAACACAGGAGATATAGAGCTCTCTTGACGACAAAGTCTTGGAATCAAATTGGGATTTTCGTAGATGTGTGGAGGATCTCGATCTAGATTAGCTCTGGTATTTCTTCTAGAAGCCAGCGTGCTATTACGAAAAATCAAAAGGACATGACCAACTCACTCAGCCTATCAAATTCTAAACTTATCATCCAGAATCTTAGAATTATCAAGAAGTAAGAGGTGCAATATCTTCCCCAGTGGAGTCTCCACTATATTAAAGCCTAAATCTACCTTACGCTGAAGGAAGGCAAAATTCAGGGTAACCACAAATCATGCTCAGTCTGGTAGCTAGCCCTACTAGAATAGGAGAGGGCTCTCTTCGGGTCACACTTAGTGAAGAATAAACAATATGGTCTGAGATGACTTACATTGAATATTGATTTTAGGCTAGGTAAATAAATATGGAAACAAGAGGCAATTTTTGATAAATGACTTTGTTGATTTTGGAGTCCATGAAAATGCATCTTTCTTCATTTATGTTGTTAGAGGTGCTACTATTCTCCCATAATTCTCAAGAAACTTCCAATCATACCCTATCAACCCGAGAAATCCTCGCAAATGCTTTATGGATGTGGGGATTTTCCATTCCTTAATGGCTTTAATTTTGCTAGGGTCTACCTTAACTCCTTCATGAGATACAATATGACCCAGATATTCCACCTCTTGTACTCCAAAGAAACATTTGGATCTTTTTGCATATAATTGTTTCTCCTCCAATAGTTGTAGCACCCTGTCAACATGTTCAACATGATCCTTCCAAGACTTGCTGTAGATTAGTATATCATCAAAAAATACTAACACAAATTTTCTAAGGAATGGTTTGAAAATGGAATTCATCAAACCTTGAAATGTAGAAGGTGCATTGGTAAGGCCAAAAGGCATGACAAAAAATTCATAATGACCCTCATGAATTCTAAATGTTGTTTTCAGAATGTATTCAGTCTGCATTCTGATTTGATGATATCATGAACGAAGATCCAACTTGGTGATGAAAATTGATCCATGCAATGCATCCAGTAATTCATCAATGATAGGAATGGGAAAGTTATCTTTAATAGTGAGCTTTTTGAGCTCCCTATAATCCAAACACATGTGCCATGATCCATCCTTCTTGTGCACCAATACTACTGGAGCAGAGAAAGAAATTTGACTAGGTTGAATTATACCATCCTCTAGCATTTCTGCAACCATACGTTCAATTTCATTCTTTTGGCCATAGGGATATATGTACGGCCTAATGTTTATAGGAACACTTCCTGGAATCAGATGAATAGCATGGTCATGATCATGAATAGGTGGGAGACCTTTGGGAGTCTCAAATACCTTGGAATGATTTTCCAAGACATTTTGGAGATCTGGAGAAATAGATGATTCCAATGTGGAAACATGTAGTGAACATAATTGTGCAATTACACCTCTTTGTTACTTTTTTAGAAGCATTTTCATATCGTTTGAGCTAATTATCTTTCCCGGTTTCCCTGCAATACCCCTTAATTCAAGTTCCTTTCCTTCCATAGAAAATTTCATGAAAAGTTCTTGAAAATTAAAAGCTGTTATACCCAATGATTGTATCCATTGGACTCCTAGTACAAAATCAACACCTCCCATTGGAACGGAAAGCATTGGGCCAGTCAATACATATGCTCCCATGGATAGCTTGATATTATGGCACTTTCCAGAGCAATTTACCATTCCTCCATTTACAACCATCACTTGACACTCTAGTGCTAGATATAGGAAGCAATTCAATTCTTTTGCTATCTTACAATGAATAAAATTGTGGGTACTTCCTGAATCAATCAACACTATTACCTTTTTCTTCTTGATTTGTCATTCTATCTTGATGGTTTGAGGAGTGGTAATTCCAGCCAATGCATTACAAGATATGGTTGGATTCATTTCTTTTTTATCTAGGCTTTGTTCCTGGAGTATATCCTCTTCCTTTGACCTTTCTTGCTCCTTTTCTTCTTCCTCTTCACAATCGATGTAGAATAATTTCTTCTCAGCACAATTATGACCTTTGATGTATTTGATATCACAACTATAACAAAGCCCTTTTTCTCTTTTTTCTTCCAATTGTTGTGGTGTCAACCTTATAGGTTGTGGAAGACTAGGGGCAAAAACACTTCCATATTTATAGTTGTGATTGGTATGCTTCCTCACTACCATAATTTGCTTTTGCATTTTTCTTGCTAACCTGAATGCCTTCTCTAATGAATCAGGTTCCCAAAGGCAAACATCATGTTGGATATTATCCTTCAAAGTCCCTATAAACACATCAATCCTATGCTCCTCTGGAATATTTTTTACCCTTATGTTCAATTTTTGGAACTCCTCAATGTGCTCCATTATTGAACCCTTTTGTTTGAGACTTATCAATTGGCTAAAAAAAGTGTTGCTTTTTGTATCCTCATAATGTGCTATCAATTCTTCCGTAAAATTTGCCCAAGTGATAAATTGTTTACGAGAGCAAAGCCATTGATACCATACAAATTGATTTGGTTGGTTCCAAATATAAAGTTGCAATACGTACCTTTTGTGTGTTTTTCACATTATTGAGATCGAAAAATTGCTCCATCTATAATATCCATGTTGCGGGATAGACTAGTTCAGTAGAGCGAACTTCTACGACGTACCACGAGTCACTGTTTGGACCTTTGGCTCTAAAAAATATATACAAGAAACTATAATATGTCTTCTTTTTGTACCTTCTTACGAAATTTCAATCCGATGCTAAGAGAGAAAGTTATGACAATTTTCCCCAGGTCACTTGTTTGGAATGTAATTCAGGAGTCTACAAAAAGGCCAACTTCCTCAAATCATATCTCTGCAAATATAGTGCGAAAAGCTCTGAAATTTGGACCCGAGGTTCAACGTGATTTATTCTCAAATGGGTTTTTTTTAAGCTTTTGAAACGTCACAGAAAAAAGTTATCGCGAAAATGCCACAATGACCTATTTGGAGGAGCGAAACCCTAGAATCCAAAGCTCTGATACCGAATGTTATGAAACCAACTCAAGAAAAAGATAGAAAAGATAGATCAACGCCTTAGAATTCAGCCTCTTCAAGAGGGCAACCTCCTTTACGTTACATAAATGAAATATCTTGGATGATTCAAATGACAAAACCTCCTTTCTATATATAGAAGTCTAAGGAGTCACAATATAACCCAGCCGACCTAAAAATAATAATATAAAGCCACAAAAATAACAATAGAGGGATTCTATGGGGGACAATAATAATAGTATGAGGACAATAGGGGTACAACAATATTAATAAGGGATACAACCACAATAGTAATGGGGTAATCACTAGTATTATAGGGACCCAACAGGCTAGGAGCACCTGAGACTGAACATCGTAGAGAAGAGTTGGAAGCAGTGCAGATGGCACAGAGCAGAGGTCAGAAACAACGCAGTAGATTCATTGTTGAAGATAAGTTGTGCAGTGGGAATTTAGTCAAACTCAATGATTATCCAGTTCACCGATCAATCAACCTAAAATAGCTAGTGCATGTAGATAATTCGAGTTCCCCAACTATGGTGGAGATTCCAGGGCAGTGTACCATTAGTTGTAGACTAGCCCTGAATGTATAGGTGTTGCATGTAGTTAGACGATCAACCTTGAGAATTGCACAATCCATTTTGGAGAAATTCCTAAATAATAGGGGCCTAATTTCTCAAGGAATTACGCAAGGAAATAAGGGCTCATGCAGAGGTAGAAATTGACTAAGTCTAGGTCAAAACTTCTCAGTGAACAGAGAGATAGGTTATTCACTTGCAGGTTGTGCTCCGTTGAGAAAAACAATTGAAATACATCTACATTCATCATATTAATGCAAGCAGACATTGGGGCTTTTAGCAGTTTTCATTCCTCAGGAAAAATATTGTGTGCATGCATGTTATTTCTCATTGCATGTTTGTGATTCATATTCTATATTTTGAATTGAATTTGGCAGAGCATTAGAGTAGGTTTGTGTTTTGTGATTTTGATTATAACTTCATAAACAACTGCAAATCTACACCACAATTTTTACGGTATTGCACACATCGTTCAACAATGGGACTCTCATCATAGTGCGAGAATCTAATGCTTGTGTGCTTGGCACTTGGTGTTGCTGTGTTGTGCTCACCTTTTACCTCTTCAAGCTCTTATAAACTTTAATAACAAAAAGAAAAGTGATAAAGAAGGTTTGAAATGGTTTTTAGGATTGGAAACGGAGGATATTCCACAAATTTTGTTGACTAGATGCATTGATAACTCAAACAATGCCCAATTGAAGGTCGATTGTGCGATATTTAGCTAGCCCACCCTTAATAGATTAAAAATAAGATGTGACTAACATTGAAATTAAACACTAGATTGATAAACATGTTAATGACATTGAAATTAAAGAATTTTTTCTTAAAGTGACTCGCTTTATGGATTTCATTTTGCAGGAGAAACCACCTGAATCGGTGGTTGTGACTCACTATCATTGTAAGAGGAGGAAAAATCAATATTTTTTAAGTTCTTAGAAAGGGTTTTGACCTTCTTATTGGGTGTGTCAACTTTGTTCATCAATTCATCATACAAATGAGCAATTCTTGTTGGGAATCAACTTTGCCAATTGAAACTTTGCCCATGAGAGTCTTGATATGCTTATATAGATTAATGATATGCATATATGAGGAAATTTTGGCTTTGGTGGAGTTCCTCACAACTGGAATCCAATCCCTACTGTCCCAATCAACTTTTCTATCTAGAATATAACATCTTAATTGTCTAATCTGCTTCGCTACATCATAGATGGTC
The DNA here is from genome assembly GCA_000404065.3 of Pinus taeda. Classification (NCBI taxonomy): domain Eukaryota; kingdom Viridiplantae; phylum Streptophyta; class Pinopsida; order Pinales; family Pinaceae; genus Pinus; species Pinus taeda. The sequence continues at coordinate 28,995 of APFE030160152.1, forward strand.
CTTTGAACCACTACAAGGATGATATCCATGTAATTCTCCATTGTTTCTTGTGTTTATGCTTGGGCCCCCATATGATGGGAAGAAGAAAGACTATGATCAAAGGTTATGGAAACACCTAGTCATCCTCTCCTTACACTTCGTAGAGGAGCAGAATCTCGACACCTAGCCATTGAGTTGGCCCTTAGACTAGGAGGGTAGGGGTAGAAAATATCATGTAATAGGGAGTGGAATAGAAATCCACAAGCGACGTGTAAGAGAACTGAGGAAAAGATAAGAAAATCTTAAAGAAACAGTGAAAGGAAGTAGTAAGCTCAGAGAAGTGAGACAAGGCTAGCTCAAAGAAAGATAGGGAAGGGAGGTTAGAAAGGTATATGTGATGAGAACCATAGAAAGGCCAAGAAGTCAATGGGACAAAATAAACATGCCTCCCAAAATTAACAACTCTAGAGAAGGGATATATAATGAGAATCCAACAATTTCGAGTTCTAAGTACAATACAATGAGTAGGAAATTGATAATTCAAGCAAAATCCCAAATTGAAATGATTAATATACCAAACTTGAAATTGCAGATACTACTTCGAATAGTGTCGAAGGTGGTGTTGCCCCTTCGGAAGAATTTTAAACTGATAATCACTGCAAGGCTTGCGTGAATCACAACCTCTAGAGTCGTCTTTCTAGGAAAATCAACTATGCAAAAGCTCCCAATAACCCATTAAAGGTGAACGATCTTCTTGCATCAAACACCAAACAAGATGTTTAAATCCATAACTATCCATCCCATGTCATAATATTGATTCTTTCCTCCATGTATTTCCATAACGACCTTTGAAATTCCCGTGCAAGTCAAATTCTAGACAGGTCATCGTTCACTTGAGTTTCACACAATCAGTTTTAGGTGCTCTGCAAGCTCTTATCATGACTGATTCATGGGTGAAAAGTACAAGCTTCCATGTAGGGTACCATCTCGAGAGTAGCTTGCCACCTTTATTTAAATTTATGGCTTCCATTAGAAACTGCGGAGAGTGGCACCTCATGTAAACACCCTTTGTGAGAAAAAAATTATTATTTTTATTAATAATTAAAATAATAATATATGTTTGCAAAATTATATAACATTATATTATGTTAATGGGCTTCCTAAAATTAACTAAAAATGTTCTTGATTATTAAACATATTCAACCAAAACAATTTTCACAAAAGTCACTTAATAAATGAACACTCAATTTAATTTTATTACAATTTGGTAAAAATATTATATAAAATTTATTCTTCTGGATTTAAAATCCATTTTAAAATAGATTTAATAATTTAAATTTAATTTCTCCCGGATGGGGTTGAATCCCAAGTGAAGAAGGTGATTAGGGGTTCATGCCCACTACCCTAGAAATGCCAGGACAATTAATGTTGGGGGTGGTGTGGAAGTCCCCTCACATGCATAAGTATATGGTCTTTAATCCCCTCTAGCATTATGTATAGTGATAGAACAGGGACGACAGAGGTTTGAGCAAACAAATATGGGAATTTAGAGGAACCGGGGGTTGTTTCCAAGCCTCAAGAGAGATTTCAAGATAGTAATTTGCAAAGGAGTTGGCAAAACTATCTCTAATTTTGGTTCAAAGCATAAGCTTGGATGACAATCTTTATGAGGGGCACCGAAGGCACCAGTTTGTGGGATGCTCGATGAACTGACCTGCGTAATTCACTAGAGGAAAGAGTTGGTGAAATAAATAGAGGGGGACATAAAGCATGGCATATCATTATCAACCCTGTGCTTTTGGATGTAGTCAATCCAACCCAGAGTGAAACGCATCACCTGACACGAAATGGAAGGGTACCTATCCGCCATTACTAGGTAATTTTTAAACCTCAAGGTAATTATTTTCTTTTTATATGTTATATCTTCGAAAAGATTTTTAATTGCTCAAATATTCAGTGTGAATTCTATGTTGGGTCAAAGAGGCCTTGGAAGCTTGGTTATGGGGTAGTGCATGTGTTAGATGTAATATGTTGTGCTCTTAGTGGCTTGAGACCCTATGTGTTGCAAACTAAACTAGGCTTGAGACCTTTTGTGTCACAAACTTCCTTCTATCTTTCTAGGTTTATTATTCTTAGGTGGCCTGAGTCTTTGTCGTTTATTTATCGATGCCATCCTTAAGTCGTGGTTGGCATTTAGATTTGTCTAGTGGCTTACTGTGTATGGGGGCAGTTTTTATTTTTATTTTTGTGGCATTACCTATATTACATCCTAAATTGGCCTTCTTCTTGATGGTCTATAACTAGTGTCTTTAAGATTACTAGGTTTGGAATTTACACCCCTTTTTCTCGATTTTAGGGCCTGAGAATTGTAAATTAAAAGCTCATTTCTTTCAATGGAATATGGAGCACCAAATAACGTGCAACAGGCGTCGGTTGGGGGCGGGTGCATGGCCCCCAAGACCGCAATAGAGTTCAACAGCAAGCCCAGGAGGCTATAGTTAACTACCATAAAAGAGTGCCCCATAACAACCAGAATGAAATTCATATTTTAGAAACTAGAGTTGTTCAATAAAGACAAGTTTTCTTAGATTCTGAGATCCTAGAAGGCATAGCCACTTGGATTCCTGAAGTGGGGCACACCCGGGGGTGAAGAAAGCACTATTATAAAGCACTGATGTTATAATGGAAGATGAAGACGTTGCTAGGAAAATCTCAATGGATAAACAAACTGGAAGACATAACATATTTGTTGGCTTGGAAGACGTCAAAAGATATCATTGCAATCAAAATTATTGTCTAGGCAACTATTGTGAACTCGTAAGAGTAAACACATGCTCTTAACCATTAGACCTACTCAAGCCAGATATATATATATCAAATCTTAAGCTCCAAACCTTTTTTCAATTGAGAAATTTATTTAAACTCAAAGAAATTGTTTAAGCTGGAAAATTTGATTCTTAAAATGTTTGATCCTTAAGATGTTAAAATAATTTAAACTAATACCTGTCTCGATAATATCACTGACTAACACTTTAAAATACATTATGCAATTGTTTACTCCATAACACTTTAAAATACATTGTGCACTTGTTGAGTCCATTCCCTTACACCTATCCTCGCTCCATGTGAGTATGCTTGTAAAATAGCACATTGAAGAAACAGGGGTAGAAAACGGAGTTGTCTATAATGCGACTTTTTGGAGATTCCGGTGACGGAATCCGGCGGAAGAAATGAGGTTAAATCTTGATTTTTAGCAGTTAAAATGGTTTTTTAACTGCATATTTGGATTCAGCGCCCTGAAAAACCCCTGGGAGCCATTGATTGTGCAGAAACTAGCTATCAAACTTGGGATTCCAATGAATTGCTGCCGGATTTTGACCGGAAAAATCCGCCGAAAAAACTTTCAAAAAGTCGCGTTATAGACTACTGCGTAGAAAACTGCATGCTTGTAAAAGAGCATATTGGATAACCAGGGGTAGAAAACAGCGTACCAGAAGTAGAAATCCGCGGTACGCACATTGAAAGGAAGAGATAAAAAGGTTGGGCAACGTGGTTTCACCCAAAACATGGAGCGCTTGTTTTGGGCCGCGGGTAAACGCGACTTATTCGGGCACAGTGGTGGAAAGGATGCTTCTTCAAGCTTTGATCTTATAAATTCAATCTGGCCATGGTCGCCATTAATCCAAAAAGCATTTTTTACCACTCTTATTATTATTGCATCTCTTCTCTCTGCTTCATCTGCCTTGTATCTGCTTGGTTTTAGTATTAAAAGTAAATTAGGTGGACTAACAGTCTATATGCCATGGCGGATATTGCATTGATCGTGGCTGAAGATTATCTCATCTACTGCGACTCTGATACAACAAGTAGCGCAAATGTGAATGTTAATAGAAGAGAAGGAAAGCCCCTGCATCCACGCTTTCACCTCACTGAAGGAGTTCTCACGCAGCTCAGACAATTAAAGATAAGGAGTCATGGTGTGCAAGGAGCAGCTGTCCCTCTGAGCACGGCGATTCTGGAAGGATGCTTCTCTCCTTAGAATTGCTGCAACGAGTGGGAAGTTTTGGTAGAGATTTCTTAGAATCTCAAGTTTGAGTGGTATAATTTGTTTGAGTGGTATAATTTGTAAATTGGAATGGTTTAAAGAATTTGAAATTTGTTTCTCTTTAGAATGGTAGCAACGAGAGGAAGCCGCCCAAATTTGGTAGAGATTTTTTAGAATCCCAAGTTTGAGTGGTATAATTAGTAAATTTGAGTTGTTTTTTTTCAAGATATTAAATTTATTTATATATTCAAAAATATAATTTAAATAATTAGAAATCACAATCTCATTCAAAATATTGTATACAACAAAAAAACTACATGGGATACATTTACATTTATCAGAATAAGAATTTGTTAACACAGCAATGTCTTCCTTTTCAGTTTTGTACAGTGCTTCTTTCTCTTTCTGCACTTATAGTTGTGGGGGTTTTATGTAACCCTTTCTACAGTCATCCTCCTATTCAGTTTTGTACAGTTCTTCTTTTCTTTTTACAGTCATAGCTGTGGGGTTTTATGTAAGCTTTTTTACAGTTAGTCAGGAGGAATGATAAATGTAGGTTATTTATTAGATTTTTTGGAAAAATTTACGGTCTATATTTTAGTTTAATTTGGTCAGAATCTGGTAGGGATTCATTTGGATCACTAATTTGAATTTTGAACTCTTTACAATTCAAGTGGCTACGGGTTTTTCAGGGTGTTAAATCTATATATACAATTTCAGGGTGTTGAATTTATATATACTGTGTAAAAAACAAATTTAAACAATAAAAATCAAGTTTTGATTATTTTTTTTTCACGAGATTCTCATCAAAACCTCCAATAAATTTAACAGATAAATAAACAATGCCATTGTGATACCCAAGTAACAAATTGTTTTTTAAGTTGTCTAGTTTCATATATATAAATACCATATATCTCTTATTTATTCATCTTTCACTGATTCTTCTTAAGATATGTTTAATTGACAAATGCCTAGAATTTGCCATCAATTGTTTAATCTAATGGATTTCAGTTCAAACATCCCTGTTATGCTTTATGAAAACTGTTTCATAAATTCACACAGCATGATAACCATTACATTCAGGTCTAGATATTCTTTTGTAAACATATCAATTTCCAGAAGAAATAAGTAGATTTACTTAGCATGATAACCATTAGATTCATGTTAAAATAAGTTAAGCAAATTGATGCTCCTTTGAACATTTTTATTTGGAATGACAATATAGATTTATTTGTAAAAAAATTGATAGGTTAAAATAATAATGACAAAAATATTGTTATACAATATAGATTTATTTGTAAAAATTTTGATAGGTTCGCATAATAATGACAAAAATATTGTTCTATATTTATATTCACTTATCATTTGTCAAATAATAAAATGAACTTATCATTTGTCAAATAATAAAATGAAGACCAAGTAAAAATATGACAAATTCAAATAATAATGACAGAAATATTATCCTACATTCATAACCACTTATCACTTATCTCACAGAATAATATAAAATATATTAATTTTATACAAATTGATAAAGTGATTATGGGCTTGAATTCAAATGAAGACCAAGTAAAAACTATTTATCATATTTGTCTAGTATGTCTTTATACCCAGTAAAGTAATCATATAAATGGAGACTCATGAATACGCAATGTTCAATGCTCTTCCTATTAAGTTATTATTAATTATTTCTAAATTAATTTATTAATAGTATTTCTAAATATAATTTTAATATTTACTATATTTTTATTTTATATTGGTATAAAATAAATTAATATAATTAATTTAAATTTATTTTGACTTCAAATTTATGGGTCAAATTTCTTGAGATATAAACATGTTTTAAAGTTTTTAATAAATTTGGAGTTAAGATACATGTTACATATAAATTAAGAGAATCTATTACATATATTACGTTAAAATTACATTTTATCCAATATTTCTCCTACTTCTTCTCGTTGTAGGATATTTTCATAGTTAAGCTGACTCATTTCTAAACTTACCATTCTAGATCTATCAGAGCTCTATTTCTATAGCACATTATTACACGTAAATTAAGAGAATATATTACATAATATATTATATTGAACTGATTATCAAAGAAGTCATTAGATTGAAAAAGCAACTATTTGTTTTGTACTTTGTGCAATCTTGTTTAACCTTACATTTATTAAAAACACATTGCTTAATAGCCTCTAGGAAGCTCTAAAACTTCTACTCATATATACACATTATGTATTTATCTATTCAATGATAGATCAAAACATAACGCATACAAAAAGACATAGGGTCACTGAAACTCCATACAAATGCCAAGTGCGAACATATCCATGAAAATGTTTTAGCTTTATAGACTACATGGATTCAATGCATGTTTTAGCTTTATAGTCTACATGGATTGAATGTCATCATTTTCTACAGCTACTTATGTATCTAAATATAACATCAAACTAAGATGGATATAGGTTATTTAATTTTCCACTTAAGTAGGTTATATTCCACATGAATACCATGGGTCATTTTTATTTTTATTGGCCCTTCATGGCCCTGTGTCATCCTTTGCATGAGAATTGTTGGATTACTCTTTTCCTCTCTTTGTTGACGATTCTCCAGTAGAGAAAAATTCTTTCTCTCTCGATGTTATCCCTACCCCTCAACTGTAAGGAATCTCCTCAATTAGAACTTCCCCCTGAGAACTTCTCACTTCATAAATTCGATCTCTTGATCTCTCCATGTGTTTTCCAAATGACCCTCAAGCTTCCTTAAATAATATTCTCATTGACATTCAACGGCCCATATTAAAAGCTAATAAATGGCTAAGATAATTTTAGCTTGATCCTCATCTTCTTCTAGAAGTTACACCCACAATTCGATTAATACCCATTAATATTTTTAATTTCCTAAGTTTAGACTTAGGGTCCCATTAAAAAATATTAATTATTTTAATAAAATTGTTTATGGGTGTATTTTCCCAAAACGCTTTCTGGGTTCTTTGGAATCCATGTACCCAAGCCTCCCTACAAAATTTGAGGCCTAGAGCACATCTGATGCTACCCAAAATCAACACTCGCTCTTAGCGAGGAATGTGCTCTAGCAATATATGTTGTTGCATATTCCTCTCACTTTGAAGCATCGTCCTCTGTGTTGTTGATGTTTGACATAAAGTCCACCAAGTACTGCATTGTTGTTGCAACCGTACTACTGCTGAAACTACCACTGTCAACACTGCATTTGTACTACAACTCCCTCTCAAGTGTTGCATCTATGTTGCTACTAACACTGCCACTGCAATGCAAATTGTTGCTTCTACTCTATCAACAACAAAAAAAATCCAAAATTATTGAATTAATTGTGTTCAATATGATACCACGTGAATGTTGGAGCCTGACTATTGTTAGCCTCTGCGCTGACCCTATGAATCTACTGCGTTGTTGCTGACCTCTGCTCTGTGCCATCTACACTGATTCCAACTCTTCTCTACGATGTTCAGTCTCTGGCGCTCCTAACCACTACAACTATCGCCTCGACACTCCTTAACGCCATTTGACACTAGTCCATCCCGCTACTATAGGACTGGGCTCTTGTAGAAAGGTATTTATCCAAGAGGTGGAATCCTCAAGGATCCTGCCCATTTGTAGCTCTTTCGAACTACAGTTATAAGTCAACCCACCTACCTCCTATAGGTATCTCGATTGTCATGGAGAACTCCTCCTCTTCGATCTTCGTAGGCGCAGCCTTCAGATTACATTTATCATCCTTGTCCTTATTCTTGATAGGACACTGAGTAGTGTAGTGACCCATCTCACCACACCTGGAACACTTGATCTTCAATACGTCCTTCTTACAACTCTGCTGCTCCTAATATCCATTCGATGCAAGGGCTACATCATCCTCCTTCTCCTTAGGCTTCAACCCACTCTTGTTGATGCTTCCTTCAAGTTTGACCTTGAATAAGTCTCTCATAATCTCCTCTTGTTTTAGAGCTGCGCACATCTCATCCCAATTTGGGAATGTTTCTCTGCCCAAGATACTCTGGACAAAGACTTGTCACTCATCTGAGACAAAATTGAGCGCCAAGATAAGCAACATTGAATCAGGAGGTGTATGCCCCACAACAAATAACTCATCATGGGTTTCCTTCAGCGTTGTGAGGAATGGATCCACATGTTCCCCCTTCTACATCTGAGCAGATTTCAGCTTCTGCTCCAAGTACATCTTTTGTTGCTCAAAAGATCCCTGATATAATGTTGCCAAGGCATCGCACATCTCCTTAGCAGTTCCTTTGTTAGCGAGATGACACACTACGTGATCCTTTACTTTGGCAGGGATCATCCTCTTGGCCTTCGCCATTTCTGATATATACTTCTACAATGGATCTGGATCCATAGGGACAACCACCATGTCATCAATGTATGTCTTGAGGGCATGCTCATCTAAAAGGAATGACATTCTTGTCTTCCAGATGATGTAGTTGGATGCTCCATCCAACCTATCCTAATCCCTCAAGCCACTGGTTTCCATTTCTACCAAAAGTAGAAATTTGAATGACCTCCTCTCTCCTCTATGTTGTTGTTGGGCTAGCCTACGCATTCCCTACTGGAGCTAGTAAAATTGCTTCCCCTTACTACTTCTCAGCTCTAGAAAATTCGAATTCCTTGGCTACTAATTCTCTAAGGGAGAAATTCCCTCAACCGTGCTTCTCCTCTCTCTTCTGACGATTTTCTACCCAAAAAACTGTCTATAGAATAATCTGTGTCCCACCATCTTCTCCTCAGGTTGAGGCTTTTAAGCACTGCTCCCTTTGCCCGGAAAAAGGTTGATCTGGAAGCCCTTCTCTCCGTCGACTCACTTGAAGAGATATTGCATTGAAATTTTAGCCCTCTAGCTAAGAACTACGCAAACCCTTTTGGGTTTCAAACTGCTGCCTCTTGCAGCTTTTAGATCTCCCTCTTCTGCTTAGTGTTTGGTTCTCTGGTACTGTTCTTCTTCTTCCACTTGCAACTTTGATACCATGTGATAATTCCAAAACCATAATCCTTACTGCAGCAATTGATGATATTACTCCTACTTGTTAAATTCCTTTAAACAAATTACTTGGAGTTTCCTATGGAAAATATTGTAATACATACGTTGTAGCCTTCACTAAATTAAATATTATGCGAAAACAAGAAACTGAGCAATAAATTAAATAGAACATAATAGACACCATTATTTTTGGACAAATGTCCCCGAAAAAACCCACTGCGAGAAAACTAGTGCAGCAGCTCTAAGGGTTTATTATTATTAAGCAATAGAAATTTTTGAATACGTCTCAAGTTATTCAGTTACAGAGAGAAATACTGGCAGAAATATTTGTGAGATTACCTCACACAATCACGAAGAAAAATCTCGGTTGATCCAGACACTAGATGAGGTGCCTCTAATAGGGTCTACACTGCCTCTGTGCAATCCTCATGCAGTGCTTGCGTCAACCCCTCTAGGCACTGTGTCACCCAGCCTACTGATCAATTTTTTGCTTGGAGTCTCTAATATCAGCCTCCTAATCTCACATCCCAGCTCTCGATTTCTAAAACTGACTCTGCCCAACAAAATTTCAGACTCTCTCCCACCCTCTGCGCTACCTCTACGTGGTCCTACGTCGAAGAATTGTTGGATCAATCTTTGCCTCTCTCTGGTGATGATTATCTGGTTCAGAAAATATCTCTCTCCCTCTAGATGTTATCCCTACCCCTCAACTACAATAAATCTCCTCAATCAGAACTTCCTCTTGAGAACTTCTCACTTTAGAAATTCAATCTCTTGATTTCTCGGTGTGTTTTCCAAATGACCCTCAAGCTTACTTAAATAATCTTCTTGTTGACATTCAACGACCCATATTAAAAGATAATCAATGGCCAAGATAATTTTAGCTTGATCCTCATCTTCTTCTAGAGGTTACACCAATGATTAGATTAATACCCATTAATATTTTTAATTTCCTAAGTTTAGACTTAGGGTCCCATTAAAAAATATTAATTATTTTAATAAAATTGTTTCTGGGTGGAATTTCCCTAAGCATTTTTTAGGTTCTTTGGAATACATGTGCCCAAGCCTCCCTACAAAATTGGAGGCCTAGAGCACATCCGATGCTACCAAAATCAACACATAATAGTTGGTTATCCTTAGCATTTCATGTTGGCAAGAGTATGGAAGATGGTCAAGATGGGATTTTCATAGAACACATAATCATCTTAAGAAATTTAATATGCATTATTAAGGGTTTTCTCTCGGGATGTACCCTCAATCATCAAGAAGAAGAGGATACTTCAGGTTGGAAATTGCTAGAATATTCAACTAAAGAAGGATGTTTAGCTTTGTTGTTACCTCAAGAAGAACCACCAAAATCTTGGGCTTGGGGAAACATTTGGTATTCTAACAGTGTTTCCAAAATCTTTTTTTTTATTGGTCTCTAGTCCATTGGAAAATTATTATAGCTGACAATCATCTAACAAGGGTGTTCATGGCCCCTACATATGCTCATTATCCTTCTCTTCTAAATAAAACAATCCTCACTTATTTCTTGAATGTAAGCTCACAAAATAGGTATGGAGTATCTCACTTTAGTCCTTAGTTGTAATATTAAATTCGCCATCCATAGTGAAAAAAAAATTGATTCATGGCACAAAAATTATAGTGAGTCCTTCCAAGGGAAAGTTCCCTTTAAACATGTTTGGGTAGCCCTTCCCAAATTCATTTATTAGACAATCTATCTTTCTCGAAATAAACTCATTTTTTAAGGAAAAAAATTCCCTAGCTCAAGAAGTGGTGTTGAAGGTGCTCTCTTTGATGGAAAAACACTAGAAATATAGAACTAACTCCTCCTTGCATTTCCAATGGTTTGATGCAAGTGTAATAAATTGGATATCTCACCTCCTTCAACCCTCCTCTCACTCCTTAGACTCTTCTTCTAGCAGATTTGCTTTCATTTCTACTTGGTAAATTCATTGCTCGTAGACAAAGTTCAAACAATGAATATGCTCTAAGTCTTGTCACATTTTTTTGTTTTGATGGGACATCAAAAACTAACCTAAGGGTAGCAAGAGTGAAGGGGGTATTTTTTTCCTTGATGAATCAATTGAATTAACGTTCTCATGGGGCTTAGAATTTTGATCCGGCAACCAAGTTGAGACATATGGTCTTCTTTAGGTTCTAATGTTAGCGGATTGGAAGATACCAAGTATATCAATTATTGGAATCTCTTTATTCAAAGTTTGGTAAAAAGGACTCTACCAAAAGACATATGTCTGAAATTTATTCTAAAGAAAATCTAGGGGCTATTAAATAATTTCAAGTCATATGAGGTGCACCATGCTTTGAGACAACACAATTAGTTTGTAGTTAATTTGGCTAATATAGGATCTTCATTAGCGTCAAGAGAAATCATTTTTGTCGTTTTGTCTGATCCCATAATATTATATGAAACAAATATAATTTTAAGGTGTATGTCATTTGTTGGTGCCAAGTAGCATTAAGGTGGAAAAAGACACATGCAAGAAGGATTATAAGGTGGCATGGGGAAGAATGGTGCATGCTTCACGATCATTTGACATCATATGCAAATATGTGTTGGGGATATGGATTCCTATGTCTTGGGATGTGCCATCAGTCTCCTTGTTCAATTATGACAAGGGAATTCATGGAAAGCTTCACTTCTCTTGCACAAATAGAGGTTAACATGTCCTTTACTAGAATGGTTTATGTACCTGGAAGTAAATTGCATCCCCTCCATTCTCTTTGGTTCATTATATGTGGATTTCATTTGAGGTGGTGGCGCCATTTTGGTGATATGTCGTGTGTGCAATTGAAGGTGGATATAAGGCATGGGTGGTGCTTTAATTACAAGGACATCATCCAAGATCAATGGGAATTCCATAATCTAAAGCATAAGTCGATGTTATGCAAGATGCATTACTAGAAAAGGAATTCAGAAGTTCAGATGGTTCAGTGAGCAACATCCTTTTAACCTTACCTATTTGAAAACTATCTGCTTTGTCTCTCCATTAATTTGGAATCATGTATTTTGTGTTTACCATTGCACTAGGGAAGGCTAGTTTGGTCAATTTTCATTGAATTTCATGATGCTTCTATTCTCCATATCATGTATTCCTTGGTTTGGTTGTGTCTTTGGGAATCCTTTGACATAAGAATCAACACTAGTTATGGGGTGTGCAAATTATATCATGCCATGGAAGTGGGATCATTCTTTGGGGTAAGTGTAGTGGGTCATCTGATTTCATAATTTCCTCGTTTAGAGACTTTGTACTCTGGTGGATGTTGGAAGTCTAGAAAACATTAGAAGGAAACAAGTTTGTTTTGGACGTGATAGTTTTCAGTCCATGGTTTTGGATGCGATGCTTTTCGGTCCATGGTTTTGGACGCTTCAACATGTATAAATATGTATTGTAACATTGAAAAGAACATAATGAAAAATCAATCTGGTAGCCTTGGTTTGGGATCTAGGGGAAAATCTCTGTGTACATGTGTTTTATGTGTTATGCTCTCGCGTTGTTTATTTTTTGTTCTTAGAATTCGTATGCAGGTAATTTCTGTACGGGGTTAAAACCTACAAGGTGGTGGAGCATACTGTAGAAATTGAAAGCACCTCCCTGCTCTCAACTTTTTATGTGGGCGGTACTCCGGAACAAAGTCCCCACTGAGGATAATATTATTAAACGCTCTTCCAATGGTCCTTCTTGGTGTTGTTGATGTCGTCAAAGCTCTGAAACCATTGATCATATTTTTTTACATTGCCCTGTCACATTGGATCTTTGGGGTATGCTCCTCTTATCTATCCCCATTCATACACGTTAGCAAGGCAACACTATAATGGAGGCCTGGAACACTTGGTGGTCGATAATCAGACCACTTAAGGCCTAGAATATTCCTATCCTTGTCTGTTGGGCCATTTGGCTAGCTAGGAATAAGATTATTTTTAGTAACATATCACCCTACTAGAACCTTATATCTACTCAGGTTCTGTCCATATATTCCCTTATTCCAGATGATGATACTCCCACTCCCCACCAGACAGTTACCCTTGAAAATATTGATAGAAACATACACTGGGCTTACTTTGATGGTATCGCACAAGAGGAGGGATGTGGGGGGGGAGTTATACTATATCTATCTGACACACATTTCTACAAAATCCATATGAGGCTAGGAATTGGGACAAACAAATTTGCTGAACTAATCACCCTCAAACATCTTTTACAATTTGCATTAGAAAAACAGTGTAGACATTTGCAAATATTTGGGGACTCCAAGATCATTATCAATTGGTTCAACAATATATCTAATTTTCATGCATTTTCTCTGACGCATATATTGGATGATACACTTTGCTTAAAGGCACAATTCGATTCCATTGCTTTCCATCATATCTACAGGGAACATAATCAAATTTTTGACTAGCTTCCAAGGAGGTTGCAGTCTGGCCTATGGGTACATGGCTGATACAGGAGTAGAGGGACGGGGACCACTTCCAACACTACCACAGGCCTTACATGGACATCAAAGCATAAGGGCCCGTTGGGCCTGTTTTTTGTTTATTTTGATTTCCATTTTGTATATATTCAAATAAACATTATGATGTAAATATATACTAAGACATGTCAGATATCACTATCAACACTCCCACTGGGGGTTTTTTGCACAAAGTATTTTTTGAAGGGAAAGTCACCCCAACTTACAACATATGCTTTTATAATCATCTACAACATGTAATTTTCTTATCTTAATGAAAATTACGATTTTTCCTTAGGGGAAAAAAACTTACAAGTTGAATCAACAGCTTGCAAATGTCTCGTTAAGTATGAAAACTAGTATTTTCTTCCGCAAACATCTTGTAATGTACATGACATGGTTGTTTGGCAAACCATGGCTTATTGAGAAATGAGCATAAGAGATTTCACTAATTAATTATTGGAACGAGTTCGAGCTCAAGCTGGAGTGGTTCCTATAACCTATAGGAACACTTGTGCTAATAACTAACCTCTGAAAATTGTGTATGGCATTATCAAACAACGAAACTAACCTTGGAAGCCATTGTACCTATACTATTAAGGGACTAATGAACACTTGTCTTGCCTTGCATGCATGACAGTTTTTTCCCGAAAAAGCAAAAAACAAAAAAAACAAAAGCATACCTAGATTTTAGAGATCTATTTTTAGTAGCTCAGGGTTACATGCAAAAGCTGTTTTAGAAACCCCCCGCCAAGTGTTGCTTTTTCCTAGATTTGTGGCATGCACGTCATAAGCCTCAACTTTGTCAAAACTATTTATTCGATGCTTCAGAGCTCATTCTTCACTTTGATCTTGGAGCTCTGGCATTCCCATCACATCTAGGAACCTTCAACACACTTATCTTAGTTTTTTTTTTGGGTAAGTCCGATTTTCATGTCTTTTGCTTCTTTTCTGTTGTTTTTTGTATTTCGGTTTCTGTGAGTGTTGTTTGTTTGGTTTCATTGAACATTTTTTGTCGTTTTAATGCATGTTAGCTTGTAGAAGCATTGTTTCAAGTTTTCCATTACACCTCCTTGTTGTCACACGCATGACATTGTTTCTGCACTGAAAATCGTCATTGCAGTGACTTGCTTCACACACTCAATTGTTTTTCTCGTTTTATTGAATCATGCACTTAAAAATTGCATGCATTTTCATTCACTCATGTCTACACCCAGTTTCGCACATGCATTCAGTCATTAATGTTTTTAGTCACTTGTTCGCAGATCTGAGTTGCCTTGGCTCGGGCCTTGCCTTGCCTGACTTGCACTGTGCATTTCTAGGATGGAAGGCCATGCCTTTCTCCTAGGAATTGCGTAGATCCTGCCTCACACTAGCCTCCCAGAGTGTGCTCTACGCAATTCTGAGAGGCAGTGCCTCGGTTGGCCCCCAGAATTGCGAAATGCAATTTTCCTGGGTTGTAGTCATGATGACTGAAACTGCGCATTACACAGTTCCAGTCCTCAGCAATCCAAGCTACACTGTGCTCTATGCAGTTTCAACAGTCAGTTAGCTCACTGGCAATCCAGACTGTGCTCTCTGTGGTCCTAACAGTTAGTCTCCCAACCTCCTAGTGAAAATTGCTCAAATTTTTCAGTTAGCCACCCAAGTGTGTTGCATGTCAGTCCTCAGGTTGCTTTTGATTTTCAACTGACATTTTTCTTGCCATGAGTGTTGCTATGTCTCTAGGTATCACAGGTGTTCATCAGTCCCTCAACAGTACATGTATAATGGCTTCCAAGAGAGCAGGGTCAAAGGACACCATTGAGAGTGCCACTGAAAATGAAGAGGGATGAGAGCCATACCAAGAAAAACCATTATGGATAAGAAAAGATTGAATTGAATAAGATCAGATTAAAGTTCCTACTTCCGATGCCGTGACTTCCCAGAAGCTTCATAGAAAATCCCTCACTATTCCAGGTCTCTGCGCCTGTTGGAGGACAAAATCTTGGCATCGCGTAATTTATTTAATGAGAATTTCCATCGAACAAGAAACGGTCATACCTTCTCGTTTGAGGTGAAACCGCGGCGCCCCCGTTTCAGTTTTCCTCTTCCGCTTTTGCATGTGCGCACTCGATCCATCGGTTTTGGAGGTAATTAATTAACAGAGAAGTTCAAACTATATATTTATGTTTGAAGATTTCCGTGGTTAATGTTGTTTTTTGATTGTAGATCCGGACAATAATCGACATTGCTCGTCATTATACCTGGACTCTGGTAGCTCTTCTATGGACAATATCTTGATGATGAATTTTCCTTTAGATTTGAAATGTGAACTCAAAATGATGAACATAGTAGATTATTCATTGAATTTACAATTAAACAAAGGTCAGAGATATTAGAAGCCATTTTTAGCAGAATTAGAATTTTGGTAATAAAAATGAATTGCAATATTGAATGGTTTCATTTGTAGTGTCATAACAATAAATTGGCTTGACTCCCAATCCAATTCAGCTACTTAATTAGGAAAAGAAATAATGTTTTTAATTAATAGACTACTTTTCATCCTACCAATTCCCTAATTTTGAGGTTCTCAATCCTATTGCATATAGAAAATCTCTATATGAATGGGTGTTTTAGGTAGTTTTGAAATTGGAAATCATGAACATCACCTTACTACAACTCCTTGGAACTACAAGAATTATCTACTCATGTAACCCATCTATGTGCATTTTTCACAATCTTTTATATAAATAAAATTCACCATTTTTTGTAAAAAAAACATTTCTATTTATGTGTGAATATGGTGTGTGTGTGTGTATAGAGAGAGAGAGAGAGAAATTAGGGCCCTCTTTGTGATTTGGAGAATGGAGATGGGTATGTAGCTATGTAGGGCCTGTAGTTTCAAAGGGTTTCATAGAGGTTGCGACTTGGGTTTGCTATAATACCATTTGATTTTGGAGTATAATATTCAAGATGAAGGACCACTCACTATAGGCAAGGAAAAGGTCGTTGTTTGTAGGCTGGAAAACCTCAGTGACCGATGTAAAATTAGACGTGGGAAGTAGACAAAAGGATGAGGTTGTTGACTATGAGTATGACTCCAGTAATTTCCAGTCTACTTGGTTGAAAATGCCACATCAGTGGGCTAAGGTGGAGGTCTGGGCAACAACTAGCTCTATGGACAGGGGAGACATACCTATTATTCAGCCTCAAGAAATGGTCGATTAAGAAGGATCCATGGATAACTATTAAGGGAACCCTTCTCAACAAGGTTGGTATTTGTCCTCAATAAATGGGTATCCAAATTAGTCGGGGAATGAAACCCTATCTTAGTTTCAAGGTGAAGATTCAAACATACAAACCTCTAGAAACCATGTTGGTGTAATACAAGGACGTGAGTTGCTACAAGCAGAGGCAGAAGCAAAGTGGGGAGATATCAATTTGTTATAGGTGGAAGGGTTTCTCTCTGGGTTATTTAGTGAAGGTATTGACACAAGCCTCGAAAACTTTCTAAACCGCTGCATCGCTTAACAGCCCCTCCCAAGGGTCAGTGGAGGACCTTATAAGGGGAATTATCAATAGTCCTTTGGTTTCAACTCTAGAAAGGAGTGAGCCTGGAGGGAATGAAAATGGTAAATATTTGTTGGCAAAAACCCTAGGGGTTCAAGAGGGCTCGATCGACCAACATTGTCCTAGTAAAATGAGAAAAACTAGAAAATGCCCTAAACTTATAAATGAAGACCAAAATCTTGTAGTGGGGGAGGATAGCTAGGGGAAGTGATGGAAATGGCAGAGAAAGTATTAGTAGGGCAAGTGATGGGCAAATACTTTTTGCCAGAACTCTTGCACAACTAGGTTGAGAGGGAATGAAAGAATTTGCTACAGGAATTTCCCAAGGTCAGTACCATAACACGAGGTTGGTTCATGCTTAAGTTTAATTGAACAGAATCAGCTAGTTAGGCCCTAAGAAAGACATGGAGTGTAGACTCCACGTCGATATTATTGAAGTGATAGAATCCATTGTTTGATGCATGTCATGAAAGGATGGAGGTTGCTTCTATTTGTATCAGGCTCGCAAGATTGTCGTTGCAGCTCTGGTCTAAGAATACTTTCAGAATAGTGGGAATAAGTTGGGATCCTTCCTAGAGGCCAACATGTCGTTTGAGACCAGCAGAAAGATGGAAACAATGAGGGTTTCTATAAACTTGGACCCTTGTGATGGATTGTTTCCGGAATTAAACATTTGTTATAGGGGTTATGAGCACAAACAACAAGTGGACTATAAAACCTTAGCTCAATTTCAAGGTGAAGATTTGAATGCACAAATATTTGGAAACCTTGCTGGTGCAATACAAGGACGTGAGCTGCGACAGGCGAAGGTGGAAGCAAAGTGGGGATATATCAATTGTTAGAAGCGAAAGGGTTTCTCTCTAGGTTATTCAATGAAGGTTTTGACACAAGTCTTGAGAACATTTTGAACCCTATATTGCTTAACAACCCTTCCCAAGGGTCAAGGGAAGACCTTATAAAGGGAATTATGAATATTCCTTTGGTTTCGATTGTGGAAAGGAATGGTCTTGGAGGGAACAAAAATGGTAAATCTTTGTCAACAGAAACCTTAGGGGTTCAGGAGGGCTCATCTGAGCAAAACTGTCTTAGTTAAAAGAGATAAAATGGAAAATTCCCTAAACTTAAAAATGAAGGCCAAAATTTGGTAACGGGAGAGGATATTAAGCGAGGGGAAGTGATGAACATGGTGAATACAGTACTAGTAGGGCGGGCGAAGGGTAGAGACTTTTTGGTGGAACTTTTGCGCAACTGGGTTGAGAAGGATGTTGAGAAATCTAGGGCATTCAAAGTTACAAGATTTCTCTGCTTGATAATTGCTTGTGATATACTTTTACTTCTTAACTTATAGTCTTCACTTTGTTAGCTTATTAATGTGTTCTTTTCATCAATACAATTACCCATATGCACAACAAAAGATAAGTAACACAGTATGTAGGCTTCTCAGCTAGGGCCAAAACCTCTCACCTATTAAGAGGAAAACCCGATCAAGATTCTTCTTCTAAATCTTCAATTAATGACTTGTACCAAGACCATGACACAAACCCTTGACTCTAGTATCCTCACAAGAACCTTGTCACTAACCTTGATGCTTTGCCTCTTCCTTTCTTCACCTTTCTTCTTGATCTTGAACTACTCTCCTTAGCTTCTTCTAGAGAACCTCAATCTCTATATTTTCACTGCTCCTTCTTGACTTCCCTTAAAGAATCTCGGTCTCTAGGTCTTAATTGGTTTCCTCTAGAGAAACCTGGTCTCTAGATCTCTGCGTCAACCTTTCCAAAAGAATCCCTCCTTGCTGCCCTAGAAGAAACGCTTTCTTCGTTGCCCCAGAAGAATACTCCTTCGCTTGCCCAGAAGAATATTTTCCGCATACCCAAAAGAAAATCCTTACTTATCCTTCCTTCACACTTCTCTTTACAACTCCTTCTTCACCCTTTTCTACACACTTCTCTTTTACCAAAGGCTTGTTAAGTTGCTTGATCGAATTATTTTCCTTTAAGTGACTTTGAGTAGGTTATATATACACATCTTCATATGACATTTAGTTCGACATGATAGTTGGAGTTAGGCTGACTTCATCTAGAGAGTTCTTCCATCTTTGTAGGCCGACTTGAAGAGGATAGATGGCAAGTTCTTGGAGAATACTTTACAAAGACAAGATTGACCTTTTACAAAGTGTAACATGACTTCATTACATGACAATGACTCTAACATTTTATGACAAGATGATAAATAAATCCTAAAGACTCTCAATGGGAGTCTTGACTCAAAACATAATCCCTTGCTCATGAAACCCATGAAGTAAGTCAATATAATCATTTTATTTTTCTTATTTACATCTCATTACATAAAATCATATTTACATGTCATTATGAAGACCGAACCTAGTTACACTTTTCAACACTCCCTCTTAACTAGGGAGGTATTCATAATGGTACTTGGATTGTCTCAATTTGAAGAATCTCTCATAAGAAGAATTCGGATTTGTAACTCATTTGTATAGCATCATATCAACCAGCATTGTTACATAGCAAGGCCTTGAATAACAACTCTATCTCTCCAAGATTAGAGCACAATGCTAGCGAGACTAATGATTTATAGACACACTCATCATTGTCTCTCTCGGAACATACCCCACTCGGTTTCTCTCAAGAGAAGCTCCATGAGGACTATTCTTTTCTTGGACTCCCCAGTCCCACAATGAATATCGGTCCTCCACGACTACTCTTACTATTGGATGCCCTATCCCATCCTCAAAGAGCATCGGATACCAAATGATTACACAATCCTCCATTTTGTCTTCCCAGGTGAAGGCCAGAATGACATGTCTATCTCTCCTTTTCAAACCAGGAGGACATATTCCAATAAAGGAATGTACTCATTCCTATCACAAAGGAATGTACCTAAGCTCCCTGCTTTGGAAATTCCAAGTTTCTTCCATGTAAGCAACTTCTTTTGTGGCTCCCTCTTAACCAAGGACCTATCACATCTTAGCATGTGGAGAGCCTAAAATACCTAGCTGCTTGAAGAGATCCATCGTTCGATGTCATGAATTTCTTCTTCGTTAAGGAGTCTTCATCTTTGGGAAATTCTACACAGGGCACATATCATCCATCACTTTTATTCATGAGTTTAGTCATGCCCTTAACTCATCAGAAAGTGATCTATCAAATTTTGCATCTAGCTTTTCTTAATGTCATTTTGCTTTCATGCCATATTGTTCGGAGGGACATTACATCCTTCTAAATGGTCCACTTGGAAGTCATTCACAGATTTTGCTTTGGCAGTCCTACATAAGCCCATCCAGATATTTTTTCAAAATAATCAATGAACAATTCAAATCAAAATTACTCTGTGATGATATTTCACCATGAAATCTCCCTGTAAGTATCAACATCCTGCATGAAGATTGACACATCTCCCACAGATATCCATTGTCAAGGGTCTCTATCTTTTTCTGACTTCTATCAGAGTCTTCACATCTTTCCGGGAGATCTTCTAGTAAAATCTTCTTGGTCTTCAGATGTTGAATGCATTCTACCTTTGTTGCATATCATCATGAGCTCTCCCCATATTTTCACACTTCATTCTCAGGAGCTTCCAATCATACCTCCTTGATTGTTCCTCATGATTCATATGAGAACATATTATGTTGATTTCATCTAGCGTGACTTATGCTTTTCTGCAATCTTTTGGAAAAGGAGATTCCTTCTTGTCTTGATCATATTTACCAAGATGGAAATAATGATCCATGTTATTTGCAACCATATGACATGACTTTCATAATATCCATGTAAGCATACATACCTCATCTTTCTTTTGGTTATCCAGATTTCCTATAACAACTTTATTCGAAAGAACTTTATCCTTTAGACCTGTTTTCCTATTATGTCATCATACCATCATCCCTTGAATCCCATGAGTTGGAATTGATGAAACATTTGCTTCCTTTCTAGATTGGTGAATCCTATGACAAGGATTCCATCAAAAAAACTTGAGGATCTTTCATATCCTCACTTGACAGTTGTTTTTCTTTATTGACTATGATGATCCAGATTGATGATGACCCCTACTTCTTTCTATAAGTATCAATGAGGTTTCCTAAGAGCTTCTTAAAACAATTTATTCCAGACATACTTTCTGTTTTCATGTCATGTGCTCCTACTGCTAATGCTTCTATCACGATGCTAATTTCTAATCTGATGCATTCTATCTTATTTACATTGCATCTTTTCTATAGCTTACAAGTGAAAGGTACCTTCTAGTGAAGAAGATCATCTCAGTAATAGTAAAGATATTTTACTTATTCATACTTAAGTTTCTTTGACTTAGTATCTTTCACTTCTTCAATAATGTGGGCTTCTTCCCTATTCCTCTTGTCCTTACTACGGTTAGGACAATCTTTTTTATAGTGCCCAAGTTTTTGACATCCATAGCATCTTACGTTATCCATGTTCCTTCTTTTCTTTTGATGACCAAACTTTCCAAATTTCCCTTTTCTTCTTGTCATAGTAGCATATGCTTGATTCTGCTTATTTGGTCCAACATGAATCTTTGCCTTCAATCTGGTTTCTTTGATCTTATAGAGTGACCATATATCTTGAAATGAAGTAGTCTCTTTCTTCCCATATAAACTTGAAGTGAAGTTACCCCATTCTTCTGGTAGTGCATTTAGTACCAATGTGGTCATTTCTCTATCAGACATAACTTCTCCTAAGTCTTGTGGTTGATCTCGTATTTCTAATATCCTCATGAAGTATGAGGCTATTCCATGTTCCTTGGATATCTTTCATTTGTAGAGTTCTTGCCTTAATGAGATTATTTTTCATGCAGTACTTACGAAAAACAACTCTACCAATTTGTCATATATAGCTTTTGCAGTCTCCAACTTTGATACATATGGGATTAAAGTCTTTTATAGATTCTATAAGAATCCATTGGGCTCACTTCTCCCTTCATGTATCTAGCATGTGCTTGAGTATCTTCCTTTGGGGGTTGGGTTACCGATCCCTTGATGTGATCCATCACTTCATCTTTAATAAGATTCAGACTTTATCCTTTTCTTCCATGCAAGGTAGTTTACAACCCCAACAAATTTATTGCTTTCCTTGCATAAAGACATTTTGATATTATCAGATATAGTCATAGACTTACTTGAGTGATTGTTGCTTTCTTCCTCCTTAATCTCGATGTTGACAGAGGATCTTCTTCTTGAGTGTTTGACAACAAAGAGCTTGATTCACGATCCTTGTCTGAATGTTCTAGTCTTTCTTATTTCTTGAAGAGCTTCCACTCCTTTGATGAAGAAATGTATCTCGTGCTTGGTGTTCTTTGACTTGCTTTGATCTTTCTTTGAAGTTCGATTTTCGTGTGTTTGTTTTCTTTGACTACCCCTTTTGTCTTCAACACCTAAGCTCTGATACAATGTTGAGAAATCTAGGGCATTCAAAGTTACATGATTTATCTACTTGATAATTTCTTGTGATATACTTTTACTTCTTAACGCATAATCTTCTCTTTGTGAGCTTATTAATGTGTTCTTTTCATCAAGACAATTACCAATATGCACAATAAAAGATAAGTGACACAGTATATAGGCTTCTCAACTAGGGCCAAAACCTCTCACCTCTCGAGAGGAAAGGTCAATCAAAATTCTTTTGCTATATCTTCAATTGATAAGTACCAAGACCATGACACACACCCTTGACTCTAGTATCCTCCCAAGAACCTTGTCGCCAACCTTGATGCTCCGCCTCTTCCTTTCTTCGCCTTTCTTCTTGATCTTGAACTGCTCTCCTCGGCTCCTTCTAGAGAACCTCGGTCTCTATCTTTTCACTGATCCTTCTCGACTTCCCTTAGAGAATCTCATTCTCTAGGTCTTTATTGGTTTCCTCTAGAGAAAATCAATCTCTAGATCTCTACCTCGACCTTTCCAGAAGAATCCCTCCTTGCTGCCCTAGAAGAAACCCTTTCTTCGCTATCCCATAAGAATATTCCTTCGCTTGACCAGAAGAATCTTTTTCGCATACCCAAAAGAAACTCCTTTCTTATCCTTCATTCACACTTCTCTTTGCAACTCCTTTGCACTTCTCTTTTACCAAAGGCTTGTTGAGTTGCTTGATCAAATTATTTTCCTCTAAGTGAGGTCGATTAAGCTATATATACACTTCTTCATATGACATTTAGGCCGACATGATAGTTGGAGTAAGGCTGACTTCATCTAGAGAGTTCTTCCATCTTTGTAGACCGACTTGAAGAGGATAGATGACAAGTTCTTGGAGGATACTTTACATAGCCAAGATTGACATTTACAAAGTGTAACATGACTTCATTACATGACAATGACTCTAACATTTTATGACTAAATGACAAATAAATCCTAAAGACTCTCAATGGGAGTTTTGACTCAAAACAAAATCCCTTGATCATTAAACCATGAAGCAAGTCAATATAATAATATTATTTTTATTATTTACATCTCATTACATAAAATCATATTTACATGTTATTATGAAGACCAAACCTAGTTACACTTTTCAACAAAGGAATGGTGGCAAGTAATACAAGACTTTCCCAAGACCAGTGCCCTAACGCGGGATTGGTTCATGCTTAAGTTTAATTATGTGGAATCAACTAGATGGGCCCTAGGAAAGACATGGAGTGTAGACTCCACGATGCTATTGCTAAAGTGATGGAATCCATTGTTTGATGCATGTCATGAAAAGATGGAGGCCACTTCTACTTGGGTTAGTCTCCTTGGATTGTCATCGCAGCTCTGGTCTAAGGATATTTTTAGAGTTATTAGGAATAAGTTGGGATCCTTTTTGGAGGCCAACATGTTGTTTGAGACAAATGGAAAGGTGGCAATAGCGGGGGCTTGGGTAAGCTTGGATACTCGTGATGGATTGTTTGAGGAATTAAGCATTTGCTACAGGGGTTATGAGCACATACAACAAGTGGACTATGAAGGAATTCCTTTAAGATGCCACAAGTGTTACAAATATGGACACATCTAGAAGAATTGCCTCTTCCTTTTGTGGGAAAGAAGGAGAGATGGTTATCATCTTTTGGAGGTCTTGATAAGGTTAAAATGATGGTAGATGGCTAAAAAGATGAGGAGATTAATGCACAATCACAAGAAAAGAGCTCTCTGACCCCTGTGTAAACGAATGAGAATGGTGATATAGTGATGAAGGTGCCAACCGAACCCAAGATGCAAGATGCTCATGATGATCCTCGCTCCACATCGGGTCCTCTGTCTACAAGGAAATAAACTCGGCGGTTTACACCCTTTCTAAAGTAGGCATTCAATAGGGCGTGGTATATGGAAGATCACAGAACGGACAGGGGAAACATCTTATGAATACTTCCGTAGACCCTTTATAGAGGGCTTGCAACAGGAGCATCCATGATCTGAATCTACACTTTTATCTATTTTTTGTTTCTGTCAATATATGGATATTATGATGGACTGTGTATATTGACATCTTCATGTAATCTTTATAACAACTATATAGGTAATATTTATAACAACTATATAGCAAACTAGACAAACATGTAAATCAGGTCTATTTTTTTTGGTTTTCCAACATTATGAGGGGATCTTGATGATCTCTTATGCATGTACAAGGGTGGTTGACTGATTGCTGATATTTATGTGCTCTTTGGGGGGACCTATATGGTTTTTGAATGCATAATGGTGCATCTGCAGAATGCAATTTCCATTTTAAGTAACAAAAATTAGGAATTTTTTTCTAAGAAAAAAATTATTATTTTTTATCATAATAATATTATTATGTTAATTAATATTAATATTTAATTTAATGAAAAATTTGGAGAAAGTGATCTACATATTTTTGTAAAAACAAGATTTTGCCTATTCCTAATTATTGAATAATGATGTTGGTCCATGGACAAAATGAGATTAAAAAAGAAGCATATGCATACTTCCATTCCTCCCTCGGAGCTAGAGATGCTTCTTCCTCACATAAATATATGGACTTTGTTTCCCTATACCCTCAAATGGTTGGCCTAGAGGTTTTCTCCCTGTTGGAATGCCCAATTGACAAAGATGAAATTCTTCTGACTCTTAAAGAGATAGCCAGGGGTAAGAGCCCTAGTCCACATGGTTGGACCATTGAACTATTTCTCCATTTTCAAGAAATTATGATAGATGAAATCACATACTTAGTGGAGGAGTCTAGAAGACTTGGCAAGTTCTATGGGGCTGTGAATGCAACTTTTATTTCCCTAATCCCAAAGTCCATGGGTCCGACCTCCTACTTGGATTTTCATATGATTTCTCTCTGCAACATGATATATAAACTTATTTCCAAAACAATTGTCATCCGAATCAAACCAATTCTTGCTAGATTCATCTCTCTGGAACAATTTGGCTTCCTTGAGAAGCGTCAGATTCACAATGTAGTGGGCATTGCTCAA
The DNA here is from genome assembly GCA_000404065.3 of Pinus taeda. NCBI lineage: Eukaryota > Viridiplantae > Streptophyta > Pinopsida > Pinales > Pinaceae > Pinus > Pinus taeda. The sequence continues at coordinate 54,514 of APFE030160152.1, forward strand.
GAGTGCATTCATTCCATCAAAACTCGAGATATTGATGCTTGTCTGATGAAGATCGACCTCTCTAACGCATTCAATTGTGTCAATTGGGAATTCTTATGGATGATTTTGACAAAGATTGGCATTGCCCCGATCATGTCAAATTGGATAAAGGCATTTATCTCTTCAACCAATTTTTTGATCTTGATCAATGGTAGTCCCACTGATTTCTTTGTTGCATCGAGAGGCCTTTGACAAGGTTGTGCCCTATCTCCTCTTCTTTTCCTTTTGGTTATCAATGACCTGAGCAGAAGCATTCTTGAAGCAAGGATACAAGGCATATTCTCTATCTGCAATATAGCATCAAACATTGCACTTTCTCACCAAATGTTTGTTGATGATTTCTTGGCCATCGGAAAAATCAAACATTAGTGAGTGGATGGTGTTGCACAACATTCTCCTTAATTTTGGACTAGTAACAAACTACTCATGAACAAAGATAAATCTATTGTGATATCACTGGATCAGGAGGGGAAAAGAATGCAAGAAATTGCAACAATGTTTGGAGTTCATTCCATTCCTTGGATGGGTGTTTCATTTATTTGGTTTTTCCCTAAAACTGCTAGGATATGAAAACAACAATTGGTGCTGGCTGATTGCTGATTGACAAACTAGAGAAGTGACTCTTCTCTTGGTCCCATAAATGGCTTTCCTTAGGTGGAAGGCTCATCCTCATCAAATCAATCTTACAGAGCACATCAATCTATTGAATGCATACTTATAAAATCCCCAAGGGCATCATCTATTAGATTAACACCACCATTTTTTCCCAATTCCTTTGGGTTGTATCACGCAGAGACCATAAGAAAATTCATCTTGTTAGGTTGGATATGTTGTCTAGGTCGGTTAAGGCTTCTGAGCCGGCAAAGATATCCCAATCATGGAGAAGTCTGCTCCTTTCAAAACAGTGGTTCCTAGCTAATTTGTCTTGGTGCATTGTCAATAGATTTATTACACAAATCGACTTTGACATCTTTTCTGGTATGGATAGTCCCCACTCTCTTTTCCACCAATTTCTTTTCTCCATGGTGTGAATATTCAAGTGCTCAATGCTCCCCACTCTCTTTTCCACCAATTTCTTTTCTCCATGGTGTGAATATTCAAGTGCTCAAAGATATAGCAGTCTTTCCAGAAGCGTGTTCCTCTACAACGTATTCACGGGATGCCTAATTGTTGAACATTCCGGCACATATATCTCCTAAATGGTCCAAGTATATTAACAATTTGCAACTATTTGGGATATCTCTTATCACATGAGGAGGACAAACTAAATTGGAAGGGAGGCTTGTATATTAACAATTTGCAACTATTTGAGATATCTCTTATCACATGAGGAGGATAAACTAAATTCGAAGGGAGGCTTTTACAACCGACAAATCATTGTTAAAGAAGCCTATCAAATCATTGATCAACAATTAGAGTTGGCCCATCCTTTTTATTGCTTCCTAAGTCTTGGCGCTGACAGGTGGACACCTCAAATGCTTCCTATGCTTGGTGGCTCAAAATCGAATATTAACTTGGGATAACCTTTGTAAGAGGGATTTCCTGGTTCTTGGACGTTGCTGCCTTTGCACGGACCATGGTGAGGAGGCCTCACACCTTTTCCTTTGCCCATTCACTAGATCGGTTTGGCTAGAAGTGTTCAGTCTCATTCATTCCACTGTTGTCCCAGTCTGGACTCACATCCCTGATTGCATTCATCACTGAATTGTTGTGCATAAAACCCTCAGGCCCTTTCCCTTTTTCTCTTGTAGGGCATCTAGAGAGCCCGTAATGCACTTATCTTTGATTCTATTGAGTCACCAATCTTCAGAATAAGCTCTTCGATTGTGGTTTACTTTTGAGAATTCCCATCTGAGCCCTCCTCTTCTGCACGCCCCTTTCCCTCTTTTTTTTGATCTTTGGACCTCCTTTCAAGTTGGCTTCTTTGCTGGAGCCAATTCCTTCGGGTTATGTGGCTGTGGTATGATCATATACCTGGCCTCTGTTCATCACTTCAGATTCTTCTGGTTCGGTGGAAAGGGTTTGAATACCAGGGCCAAGCTTCTGGCATTATGAGGCTCTCTTTTGTGCTTAGTGGATTGGATTGACAAACATTACTATTTATGAGGCTCTCTTTTGTGCTCAGTGGATTGGATTGACAAATATTGCTATTTTTGGGGACTCTAAAATTATTATTGATTGGGCCAACCACCGATGTAATCTTAGACTCCAACTCTTCTCACTTGGCAACAAAGAATCAGAGCTTTGACACAATCATTTCAGCAGATCTCCTATGCCCAGATCTATCATGAACAAAACAAGGAAGTTGATGTTTTGTCTAAACATGGATGTTCTACTTCCCCGGGCTCGATCCACTTCAAGGAATTCAACTCAGATTCCCTTCTTCGCTCGGGTTAGATCGCCTTATAATTCTTCTTCTGCTCCATTTTCAAGCTGGGTCTCATGTTCTCTGGCTCTCCGCGTTTTTTTATTTGATGGGGCTGTCTCTTTATGCTGTTCTCTGCCTCATATTTCCTGCCGGCTTTGATTTTTCATATTCCGATTTTTGATGTGGAGTTGGTTTTTCATTGACACAATAGCTCTGCTGCTTTGGATCTATTATTAGTCTCTGTTTTACTTTCTGCTATAAGCAACGGTTTTTGGGATTTTTTGTTAGCTTCCCTTCGGAATCTCCTTGACACGAGATCTTTCTGATGTAATGCCCCGTCCATCTTTCTATTTGCTTAACTTGTTCTGACCCTAACTTTAATAGTTATTATCCTGTGCAAAATCATCACAGGCAAAAATAAAATTGGGTTTTTCCATAATGCGGACAAGGAACTTTAAACTAAAAATTAAACTAACAAGCCATGGCAAATTCCAGGTACTTTTACAAAAATAAAAAATGTCAAAAACATTCGGTTACCCTTGCCAATCAATAAGCAAAAATTCATGCCATTTTTCATGAATATACAAAAGATTTAGTTGAATTGATTGCAATCAAATGCACCAAATAATCAGACAATCTGATTTGTCAAGGGAATTCATAAATATCAACAACTGTGTTAAAATACAAAAGAACTGTACAAAACTGAATAAAATGTCTGGTATATTGTAAGTTTGTAAGCAGTCCTGATAAAAATCGATTACCAATAAAAAATTGGCTGTACAGCAAGTCCTACGGGTTACTTCAATCGATTGATTGAACCCTTAACACAAATTTTGTACATGTTAGGGTCGAGTTCAAACCCTATTGAATCCATCGGAAAATATTTACAGACGAATTCTAAGAAGAAAGGCTTCCTTCGAGAAGCAATGTGCTCAAAGGAACAGCTACTACTTGGAGTTGATCGCTCATTGGACATGTAATCTGCATAAGCAGGTGGCCTTGAGAAAGTCCTTCTGTAAATCGAGAGCGTGAAGATCCCTTTTCTTCTTTTGCATTGTCAGAGTCGCGGTTTCTGAGGTACTGTTCTGCCAAGACCAATGCGATATCCGCCATTACAGAGATACTGTTATTCCTCTACTGTTGCAGCAAAATAACCAGACACAACACAGATGGATTCAGAGAGGAGCAGAAGAAAATCGCCCAATTTTTTGTTGAAATTTGGCGGAGTTAAATGCTAGCAATGGCAAAGATCGAACTGAATTTATAAGGCCGTGGATAAGATAAGATGAAAGTTCCTAATTCCGACGCCGTGGTTTCCCAGAAGCTTTATAGAAAATGGCTACAGCTCTGCAATTGTTTGAAGACAGGGTATGAAAACCGCGTAACTAATTTAATGAGAATTTTCACCGACCAAGAAACGGTCATACTTTGTGGAAAACGTGACTTTTCGTTTGAGCCGCCGCACTTTTCCATGTGCGCACTTCGTTTCACTCAAGCCATTGTTTTGGGAGGAAGTTAAATTAATGGAGAAGTTTAACCTTTAAAAAAAAGGATGAATATTATGTTATTGAATATTATTTTTAATTTATATTGATATTAAAAAAAAATCATATTATATTAATATAATATAAAAAATGTCTGCAACTTTGGTTCGTTTAGGGTTGCTCACATAACAACTACACTTTAGCTAATTATCTATATAGTCAATCAAAATGTATGTTGTAGTCTCTTTTTTATATATTTTGGAGTTTTTTCAAGCATATTTTATTTTATGATTGAGTTTGACCAGAATTCAGTGGGAGTTTGTTGGAATCACAAGTTTGAGTTGTGAACTCTCCAATATCCAAGTGTCTTAGGGGTTTCTCAAGGTGATGAATCAATATATGTAGTAAAAAATGCATTTTAAACAATAATAGGTTATGATTTGATCAAAAATAATTTCGTTACATTCCAACCAAAAACTCCAAAATATAGAATAGTTAGACAAAGTTGAAGTATTAACATTTAACTATGATAGCCCCTAGTAGTTCTAACTATACCATATGAAATCCTAAGATAACAATTAAAGTGGTATCCAAAAAGTTACCAAGGACCATGGCTAAGGAGACACAAAAATAAAAAAACAAGCTTAGAGATATGATTCAAGAGGGCATATGAAAACTGCCTAATTAGGGAGAGGTCACGTATTCCTTTCCTTTTGCTAAGTTGCTACTTCATAGGTTTATCTTTTATCATAATTGGATTGGAGCTTGTGCCTTTGGTCATGGAAGTGTTATGGAGTTCCACCTCGTCTTTGTTAGAGCCTTAACCATATATACCTTAATGTTGAGGCCAAAAGCTACTTTGTAGAGGATAGTGAAATTCACTTCCAATTTGTGGAGCCTATTAATGGATTCAGTAGACTTATGGACTTTCTAGTTTTCAAGGGAAATGGCTAACAACTTTTTGGCACTCCATGCTAACACCAATCTGCTATGCCGAGGTGTGTTAATTCCACTGCTTCAATAAGTTTCCTAGAGCTTTGTCTTCTAGTTGAGTCTATGGGGAAATGGTTTGCTAAAAATGTTTTTGAGCTTGTTTGGTAGCCCTCTTGGTACCCATGCCAAAGGCATGCCTTCGAGAATGCACTCACCTTTTCTTTGGGCTTGTACCCATTTTGTTGGATTGAAAAGCCTCCAACTTAACCATGCTTGATGCTTAATTAGGTTACGAACAAGCCAAACAAAACTCCAATAAAGAATCCTATAGAAGTCAATCCCACCCCAAAAAACCCAAAAATTCATGAAAACAAGAGCACAATTTTGGTGCCACAAGGGGATAATAGCTAGATACCAACATCCAACCAAAATACCAAAACTAACATAACCAACCCAATGATAATCGTAATTGTCTAACCAGAAGGGAGACTAATGGAGTTAGCCACTAGATGCCCGCCAATTAGTAAGGTCAAAAACAAGGAAACCCATAGGGTGAAAAACACTAACCAACTATAAATAGACAGGAGGGATGAGACCAACCCGGAGCCTATAACTACTTAGTGTATTTTTGGCTTAAAAAACTTGCCCACTCATCTGCATTTTGTGCCACAATACAAGCCATAATTCCTGGATGTGTTTAGGAGCTAGTGCATACTAGAAAATCATGGTTAATGTTTGTTGGCTTTCTATCGTAATCTTCTCCTAAATCCTCATTGAGCACACACCTGTAGTCACTCTCACATCCCTGATCATGAGCTCAAATTCATATCATTAGGTACTAGTACATATGTGAAAACAACCTACATTATGCAATAACCTTTGCTTGCCATGTAGTTGGCTTGATTTGTAAAACCTTTGTTGTTACCTAATCTACAAGTGTTCTTATTTTTGTTATAGTTTGATATTTATTATCTTAGAAATTTTTTCTAAAGAAAAAAGTGCAATTCCATTAATATTATAAAAACGAAATTGCATTTTTCATATACACTTTTCATTGTGTATTTTTGTCATCTGTTCCATTGATCAGGAAGAGACAATGAAGCTCGTTCCATCTACATCAAAGCTATAAATATATTCACATCCTTAGCTATGACATCATGTATCACCATACATAACCATGGTCAAAAAAAAAAACAACTGAACTGTTTCACATATTGTTTATGTAATGAGTTGAAACTTCTATAGAAAAGCATACCAATGTTCACATAATCTGCCATTGTCATACACAAAAAGTTGATTTGCGCCAAAAAAACATGTAAATGATCATCACCACCATAAAAGAAGTTGTCCAGTACCTACTAAATATATAAGAGATCATAATATAAGTATCATAAAGTTTTGAGTGCTCATGACTATACTGGACCATGGATGACTTGTGGATTTTCATCGAAAGGCTTGTGATAATATGCAAAATGCTCAGAACCTTGTATCTATTAGGTCCCTATAATACTAGTGATTTCCCCTTTACTATTGTCGTTGTATCCCTTATTGTTATTCTTGTGCCCCTATTGTCCCCATATTGTTATTATTGTGCCCCATAGAATCCCTCTATTGCTATTTTTGTGCCTTTATATTATTATTGTTAGGTTGGCTTGGTTATATTGTGACCCCTTAGACTCGTATATATAGAAAGGAGGTTTTGTCATTTGAATCATCCAAGAATTGTTCATTTGTGTAATTTAAAGAAGGTTGCCCCCTCAAAGAGGCTTATTTCTAAGGTGTTCATCTATATTTTCTATCTTTTTGTGAGCTGGTTTCATAACATTTGGTATCAGAGCTTTGGATTCTAGGGTTTCGCTACTCAAATAGGCCATCATGGAATTTTTGCTATCTTTTTTTCTGCAACGTTTCAAAAGCTAAAGAAAAACCCGTTTGAGACGACATCGTGCTGAATCTCCGATCCGAATTTCAGATCTTGTCTCGCTATAGTTTCAGAGATATAATCTGAGGAAGTTAGGGTTTTTGTAGACCCTCGAATTACATTCCAAACATGTCACCTTGGGAAAATTGTCATAACTTTCGCTCTGAGCATCAGATTGAATTTTCGTAAGAAGTTACAAAAATATGACGGACTGTAGTTTTTTTGGGTATCATTTTCAGAACCTAAGGTTGAAACAGTGACCTGTAGCACGTCGTGCAAGTGTGCTCTGTTGGACCAGTCTATACTTAGGTCATCGTGGGAGATTTGGAATAACTCTTCATTGGAGAATCCAATCTTGATCAGACTTGCGGGGTTAGAAATACTACTCAGAGGGTCACTACAGGATGAAATTTCAAAACAGGGAGATCTGAAATTACAGAGATACATCAGATCCAATATCGAGCTCCTACAAAGTGAAAAAAGGTGTGTAGTTTTTTTCAACTTTTTGCATAAGCTTGGTTTGAAAATTTAGTTTGAAGGAATTCAAAGGGCATAGTGAAGCATTATTATCGGTAATTGATGCCCTGAAGAAAGAAATTGGAAACACCTAGTAAGCAACCTGAAAGCTTTAGCATGACTCATGGAGAAGAGGAAAAAATGCAACATGATATATCAAAATTATGAGACCAAGTGCGACAAATTTCACTCGCACAAAAAGTAACAGAAAATAAGATGGATGGTTTAAAGAAAGACGTAGAAGCTAAGATGGATGGTTTAAAGAAAGACATAGAAGTTAAGATGGATGGTTTAAAGAAAGGTGTAGAAGCTAAGATGAATGGCGTGGAAGCTAAGATGGACGGCATGGAAGCTAAGATGGACAATGTTGAAGCTAAGATGGACGGAATGGAAACTAAGATGGATGGCATGGAAGCTAAGATGGATGATTTAAAGAAAGGCATGGAAGATTTGCAAACAAATTTGAAGACAGATTTGACAAAGTTTCTACAAGAAATTCTTACTAATGGCGAAAAGGTAGGAAAGGGAACTCATGATGAGAACAAAATAATTGTTAATCATGATTTCATAGACTCTAACGTTGGATCGAAGAACCACCATGTTCCAAAGATCGATATGAGGAAGTTTGATGGAAAGGATCCTGGAACATGGATACTACAGATGGAGCAATTTTTTGATCTCCATAATGTGCAAAACACAACAAAAGGTATGCATTGCAACTTTATATTTGGAACCAAATTAGTTTGTATGGTATCGATGGCTTTGCTCTCGTAAAAAAATTGTCACTTGGGCTATTTTACGGAGGAAATGATAGCACATTATGAGGATACAAAAAGCAACACTTTTTTAACCAATTTGATAAATCTCAAACAAAAGGATTCAATGATGGAGCACATTGAGGACTTCCAAAAATTGAATATAAGGGTAAAAGATATTCCAGAGGAGCATAGGATTGATGTGTTCATAGGGACTTTAAAAGATAACATCCAACATGAGGTTCGCCTTTGGGAACCAGATTCATTGGAGAAAGCATTCAGGTTGGCAAGAAAAATGGAAAGCAAAAATATGGCAACAAGGAAACCTACCACTTACAATCATAAAGATGGAAGTGTTACTACCCCTAGCCATCCACAACCTACAAGGTTGAAACCGCAACAATTGGAAGAAAAAAGAGCAAAAGGGCTTTGTTACAATTGTCATAGCAAATACACTAAAGGTCATAGGTGTGCAAAGAAGAAATTATTTTACCTAGATTGAGAAGAGGAGGAAGAAAAGGAACAAGAAATGTCAAAAGAAGAAGATATACACCAGGAAGAAACCCTAGAAAAAGAAGAAATGAATCTGACCATATATTGTAATGCATTGGTTGGAATTACCACTCCTCAAACTATTAAGACAGAAGGGCATGTCAAGAAGAAAAAGGTAATAATGTTGATTGATTCGGGAAGTACCCATAATTTTCTTCATTGTAGGATAGCCAAGGAATTGGATTGCTTCCTATATCTAGCACCAGAGTGTCAAGTGATGGTTGCAAGTGGAGGAACCATAAATTTCTCAGGAAAGTTCCATAACATCAAGCTATCCATGGGAGAATATGTGTTGAATAGCCCAATGCTTTCCATTCCAGTGGGTGGTGCTGATGTTGTACTAGGAGTCCAATGGATACAATCCTTGGGTACAATAGCTTTTAATTTTCAAGAACTTTTCATGAAATTCACTTCAGAAGGAAATGAGGTAGAATTAATGGGTATCATAGGGAAACTGGGAAAGATAATTAGCTCTAACAGAATGACAAAGCTTCTAAAGAAAGAACAACGAGTCATAATTGCACAATTATGTTCACTAGAGGTTCCCACATCAAAATAATCCATTTCTCCAGATCTCCAAAAAGTCTTGGACAATCATTCTAAGGTATTTGAGACTCCCAAAGGCCTCCCACCTATTCGTGATCATGATCACGCCATTAATTTGATTCTAGGAAGTGTTCCTCCAAACATAAGGCCTTATAGATATCACTATGTCCAAAAAATTGAAATTGAATGTATGGTTATAGAAATGCTAGAGGCTGGTATAATTCAACCTAGCCAAAGTTCTTTCTTTGCTCCAGTAGTATGGGTTCACAAGAAGGATGGATCATGGCACATGTGTCTAGATTATAGGGAGCTCAACAAGCTCACTATTAAAGATAAATTTCCCATTCCTGTCATTGATGAATTATTGGATGAATTGCATGGATCAATTTACTTCAACAAGTTGGATCTTCATTTAGGATATCATCAAATCAGAATGAAGACTGAAGACATTCCAAAAACAATGTTTAGAACTCATGAGGGTCATTATTAATTTTTGGTCATGCCTTTTGGAATTACTGATGCACCTTCTACATTTCAAGGTTTGATGAATTCTATTTTCAAACCCTTCCTTAGAAAAGTTGTGTTAGTATTTTTTGATGATATACTAATCTATAGCAAGTCCTGGAAGGATCATGTCCAACATGTTGACATGGTGCTCAAACTGTTGGAGGAGAAACAATTATATGCAAAAATCTCCAAATGTTTCTTTGGAGTACAAGAGGTGGAATATCTGGGTCATATTGTATCTCATGAAGGTGTTAAGGTAGACCCTAGCAAAATTAAAACCATTAAGGAATGGAAAATCCCCACATCCATAAATCATCTACGAGGATTTCTCAGGTTGAAAGGGTATTATCGCAAGTTTGTTAAGAATTATGGGAGGATAGCAACACCTATAACAACATTATTGAAGAAGGATGCATTTTCATGGACTCAAGAATTAACGAAGGCCTTTGAACGTCTTAAAGAGGCAATGTGCCAAGCACCAGTGTTAGCTACACCGGGCTTCACAAAAACCTTTATTGTGGAATGTGAGCCTTGGGAAATGGAATTGGTGTTGTTTTAATGCAAGAAGAAAGACCCGTTGCTTTCGAAAGTCGTCCAATCAAAGGAAAGTGTTTACACAATGCTTTGTACTAGCTCTACACTGTGGAGAAGCCAAGGCTCGTTACAATACTCTCCAATCTTTCTCTAAGATACTCCTACTGGAATCTTGGCTGACCAAAAGCCCCTCCAATGAGTTATGAGGTTCTATAAATAGAAAAGGGTGGGGTCACCCTTGACATTCCCCTTTGTGATTCTTCACCTACCCTCATGACTCTTCACCTACTATATGATTGTTACATTCAACTATCGACACTTGGACTTTCACTTTACAAGATGTTACATACAATCTGCACATGTATCCATGTGAGATGAAATAGGCTTGAGCAAGCTATGTAAGACATCACTAAGACTCGGACAACTGTGGGAAGACCAACTCTTCGACATCCTCATGATGGTCGACGGTGGCAAATTGATGCCAAGCTTGGTAGTCCGTGATGGTGTTCGTGTTCTTTGTGGTGAAATTTTTTTGTAAACGAACTCTTGCTTATATTGCATCCGGGTACACTGATTTGAATCCTCTGTCCAACTCGTTTGCTAACATGCACATCATTGTCTTGAGTGTAGTCGGACTAGCGACATACTGATGCATAATGTCTTCACTAATCGCCAAGTCTATGCTAGTGGCTATGTGCATCAACTCGTCAAACTGTGTGTCTAGCTCCAGTCGGACTTGATTCTTTGTCTTTTCCTTAGTGAGTGTCCCAATATATGGGATAGCATGCGTGTGCACAAAAGCATCCATGATTTTGAACACTCGTGCATAGAAGCTTGCAAACTAGTGATAAGCTGCGAGAGTTCCTGGTAGTTCCGGATCTGAATTAGGATGTTTGCCTTCAACTCAACCACTATGGGCTTCATCATCTTGGGCAAGTGTAACAGGGATCCCTTATATCTCATTATCCATTTTTGCATGCAGTCAATGATAGTATGAAGATTTGACAAGATACATGCTCTTCTAGCATAGTGCTAGTGCCAACCGTTAAGATGGAAAACTGCCTTATGCACAGTACCAAATCTAGAATACAATGTCCACATGATTGTCTCAAGGGACGATACTTCATCCAATATCACCTTCTTCAGCTCTACTCTGGCAGATGTTGTAACATGTTCTCCTCCCTGCTTGACCGTCTGTAACTCCTTAGCCATTCGCTCGTTCTCTACCATCAAGAGGTGAACACTCGAGATAGTGGCTTCGGCATAATCTCTGGTAGCATCAACCAATGTTGTTGGATGCTTACACACATCAGATATGATCATTCATTCCTCAAACTGTGCAGGAGATGTGTGGACATCTGAAGTAGACACTCTACGTGATTGCACAACTCTACGTTGTGACTCGTCGAATGATATGTTGTGCATCTCTTCTTCCAGATTGTCTCCAAGGATCTCATTATCTCCTTGGTCACTGAGGACTTTCTTTGCTTCCAGATCTGGTGAAGCTGGTAGGTCGACCTCTTGTTGGTAAGGTATGAGGTCTATGTCTTGCTCTAACTCTGGCTACTCCATCTATGTATCCATCTACTCAAGTACTCATTCCATCTCTTGAGCGAAGTCCCACTCCTTTGATTCCTCACCCTGTCTTCTTTGTGCCAGCTGCTCGGATGAGTCTACAACATATATGGGAGTCATTTCATCTATCTGTGCCTGTTGCACCCCTATTGTGTCTGTCCCTATTGCACTTCCTTCTCCTTTCTGTGCAGCTCCTGTTCTTTTCGGAGTTTCTCCTTCAACTCTTGCAACTCGTTCACTGTTTCCTACATCCTGTATTTATCTCTCTGCCTTTCCACATTCCTCTTGTTGCGTTGTCGCCTCTTCACCTCCATTTCCAAAGATTCTTTCTCCACACGTGGGTCTGCTCTGAACTTGCAGCTTTGTTCTTCCTCTGCGTTGTCAACAATCTTTCTCTTGCCTTTGTCACGCGCAAGTATATTACCCTCTGCTGCTACTGATGATGGTGCTCTCTTAGATGGTGCTTCATGCTACTTTGCAAACCATTCCACAACGATGCCAACCAGTTCATTGGGACGGGAGAAGATGTGACAATATCTCCATGGGTCTTCCTCAACCCAATGACATGCCCAGTGGATCCAAGGAAATTGCACTTTCGCACAGTGATCCTTCATAAAGCAATGTGGGTCGTACGGATTGAAGCTTCTGGTGCTGAAAGTAAATCTTTTGAACTCTTCTATCTCGACATCCACATGCTTGAGATTCTAATCATGACGATAATGTGGAGAGGCTAACAAGTCAAGAAAATGATTTTGGGGGTGTTTCTTCATTTACTATTCTCTTTTACAAGCATGTTTGACATGGAAGTAACAACGAAAGATTCAGGGAGTAATAGATGAGAATCATGATGATAATGTGGAGATGCTAACAAGTCAAGAAACTTCTTTTGGGGTGTTTCTTCATTTCCCCCTCTATAGAAAACTTGGGCATGGGTTGAAAGTAACATGTCTTCAAATGTTCTATGTCCAAAGAGGTCAAGGAGAGTCTATAGTTCTAGGGAAGTAGTAAAACGTGAAAACAACAATAATGAAATTGTTGAGGATGCTTTGAAAATTAACAGAGGACTAAAGCAATGGGTATTTAGGAGACATAAGATGAGGACTAGAGTAATGGGTATTTAGGAGACAGAAGATGCATAACTGTGTCAATAAGAGGATACATGTTTAAGGGGAAATGTTTCCTCTTAAAGAAAAATATACTAGGGTAAAGGAATATACCTTTGAATCATAAAGTTTTTACTAGAAAAATGTGATGAGAAGTGCAAGTGCACAAGGATCGAAACTCAAAAAGTCAAGGAAAGGTCTATTAATAATTTCTGCAATTGGTAGTAGAAAGCATAAAGTTGGTTTAGAAGATTTGCTTGAAGGTTAGAAATAGAAGAAACGAAGACCATGCCCCCTTGTGAAAAGAAATGTTGACAATGCATGAAAACCAAAATCCTTGGTGCATGGAAACCAAAAGCCTTGTGTGTTGGTAATATATA
>APFE030160152.1:68314-87584 GCA_000404065.3 Pinus taeda
TATATATAACGTGAGCATCGAGCTGTATGCCAAAAAATTCTGAAAACTTTCCAAGAAGCATACAACTTAACAAAATTATTTGTTATCATGTGACAATTGGAGACAAAAATAACTTTAAATCAAGATGGATAGACCTGCATAGATATTCCCAATTGATATGCAAGATATAATCAAATAGGCTAATTCACATCATTTGAGGAAGATATAAACCAGAAAGATATAGTTTTGAAAAGTGAGAATGGTATTAAGCAATTGAAATAAACATAGATATAGCTATTGTAGAATTTAATTAGATGGGATAATTCACATCATTTGAGGAATATATAAACCATAAAGATTCAGTTTTCAAAAGTGAGGAATGGTATTAAGCAATTGGAATAAACATAGGGATAACTATTGTAGAATTAATTGGGTTGGAATTTAGGCTCACACACAACAAATGTGGTTGATATAATTTCCATTGGCTCTATTGCAATCTCCATGTGTCTGTGGCAATTCAGTTTGGACACTCTATATCATGCCTCTTGGGAAGAAAGTCTCATCACGTGATAGGATAAATTATAAAAATAATGGGACCATCACTGAGAATTTTATAGAAATACCTTTATATCAGAGAAAAAAGATTAGAAAACTAGATAGCCCAAAAGGATACCATGGTTGGGTATAAGCAAGGGGTTATGTTTGGGCCTTGAGATTTGCCCGTTCAAAGTCATTTGCTAATATTTAGTGGGAAATAAGCACATACAATTTTGTTATGTGATCTACAACCCCTTCTTCTTCTAGAATTAAGATTTTAAATGTTGAGATTTTCTAAAAATATTAATGTTTCTAGAGAATTTTCAGGTCTTGAAACTAAGTCTTGATGTTTTGTATCATGTATGGTTGAATTGGAGTCAAGAGAAGTTTTTAAATTTCATTAAAAGAGAATTGGGTATTATGTTGTTTGCAAGCATAAACATCGTGTACGATTCAAAATTTCCTTACCCAATTTTCAATTACATTTTGCATCGGTACTATACAACCCATGCCTTCACCTCTTGGTTGGGGTTTAACGTTGTTTATGAAAGTAAATATTCTACAAGATTTCAATTCTTCCTTCCAAAGTAACATAACATGAAACATGGAGCTGTATGCCAAAAAATTCTGAAAACTTTCCAAGAAACATACAAATTAGCAAAAGTATTTGTTATCATGTGACAATTGGAGAGAAAAAGAACTTTAAATCAAGATGGATGTAAAAGACCTACATAGGTCTTCCTATTTGATATGCAAGATATAATAAAATATGCTAATTCACATCATTTGAGGAAGATATAAACCAGAAAGATTCAGTTTTGAAAAGTGAGGAATGGTATTAAGAAATTGAAATAAACATAGATATAGTTATTGTAGAATTTATTTAGATAGGCTAATTCACATCATTTGAGGAAGATATAAACCATAAAGATTCAATTTTCAAAAGTGAGGAATGGTATTAAGCAATTGAAATAAACATAGGTATAATTGTTGTAGAATTAATTGGGGAGGAATTTAAGCTCTCACACCACAAATGTGGTTGATATAATTTCCATCGGCTCTATTGTAATCTCCATGTGTCTGTGGCAATTTAGTTTGGACGCTCTACATCATGCCTCTCAAGAAGCAAGTCTCATCTCGTGATAGGATAAATTATAAAAATAATGCGACCATCACTGAGAATTTTATAGAAATACCTTTATATCAGAGAAAAAAAATTAGAAAACTAGATAGCCCAAAAGGATACCATGGTTGGGTATAAGCAGGGGGTTATGTTTGGGCCTTGAGATTTGCCTGTTCAAAGTCATTGGCTAATATTTAGTGGGAAATAAGCACATACAATTTTGTTATGTGATCTACAACCCCTTCTTTCTTCCAGAATTAAGATTTTAAATGTTGAGAATTTCTAAAAATATTAATGTTTCTAGAGAACTTTCAGGTCTTGAAACTGAGTCTTGATGTTTTGTATCATGTATGGTTGAATTGGAGACAAGAGAAGTTTTCAAATTTCATTAAAAGAGAATTGGGTATTATTTTGTCTGCAAGCATAAACATTGTGTACGATTCAAAATTTTCTTACCTAGTTTTCAATTACATTTTGCATCGGTACTATACAACCCATGCCTTCACCTCTTGGTTGGGGTTTAATGTTGTTTATGAAAGTAAAGATTCTACAGGATTTCAATTCTTCCTTCCAAAGTAATCTTTTGTTTGTATTTATTTTTCATACTTCAATGCCATCTAGAGTTCCTTTTGTTGTTTAGTCTCTTGAGTGGGAGAGTTTGTTTCTATTGTCTTTATGCAGTTAAATGTCTAAACATATTGGTAATAAATTTTTAAATCTCCATCTCCAGTGCTCTCGGCTCTCTGCTATTTGTATTTTTTTCCTTTATAGTTTTTGGCCATCTAGATTGGATTTCCTTATGTAAAACTCCTGAGTGAAAGAAAATTTTATCTCTATGTGGTACAAATATTTAAAGGCATTGACAATACTGATTTGTTGGGTTGTTGGTTTTTCTGCTCCACATCTACTAGTTGATGTGTTAACGAAAATTAAATTTCCATGGTTTGTTGGGCTCAAAGACTTCAGTAATTTGTATGGGACCTTCATTTTGCATGGTTTTAATGAATTATTTGTTTAAGAGCTTGTGGTAATTATTATAATATATTGTTGTCACAACATGTGTGGAATTTGATCATTGACCTTTATTATACGCGCAACTCTGCTAGGGTATCTATTGCCTGTATATGAACAAGGGAGTTTATTATCCTTTTTCCTTTCCCTCTTTTAATGTGAATCTACAACATATAGGAGGTTGTTTAGAGTATTTATGGTTGCTAACTAGAGTTTTGATCTGTTTTAAGATTAAAATATTTAATTACGTCTATAATTCTGGTTAGATATAGGATAAATGTCATTACTTTACTTTGCGATTTTAAGGGAGACCCGCCAGCTCAAGCTTTTCTATATAATTATACATGAATTGAATTGGATGTGAGCCTAATTGGGATTGAATTTTTTTCTTTTAGGTTAGGTTCAATAAATGTTGATATTATAACCAAATTATACAATATATTGAATTAGTTATCATTTATAATGAATGTGAATGTTCATTTTAACTCTGTTTTCTGGGTTGAAGTTTTTAGACCTTTTTTGTTTGATTTTATGGGAACTTTATTTGAGAAACATTGCCCAACGTACGAAACTATGGTGTATAACATGATCTACTTTGGCTTACACGTTACATGTTGTGGTGCAGAACATGAGTTGTATTTAGCTTATGTGCTACATTAGAGGGGTTTCTATTCTGCGAAAATCATCTGGGACTTGCTCCTAGCTTCATCCCTTGTTTGAAATAGATCACTTTGGTTGAATTTTATATTTTCAATGCTAAAAAGTGTGTGGAATCTTTTGCGAATCTGATTCGAAAAGTTAAGGATTCATTACATCTTAAAAAAATCATCGACACCACAGAACCATCACATTTAATCAAGGGTCAAAACCTACATTCACCAACCATCCATTTCCAAATTGCCAAGCTAGCCAATTTCCTAAAAGGGCATAAAACAAAACCAAAGCTATAAGTACAATGTTGACACTGCTAAGCATTCCCTCAATTGACATATTGCAACTCAAATCAATATGAGGAGTTCGCTTTACTTTTAACACCATGTTATTTCTCTCATTGAAATTGTAACATATCACATCTCTCTTCATCTATTCTCTTTCTCCATATGTTATTGCCTTACGATGTTCCTTTGCAACATTTGGTACAATTGCTAGTTTTACATATTTATATCTCCATAAGTTGCAAGCTTTGAGTTCTATATAGTTTAGTTTTTTTTAATGATTAGAGGTATAAGCTTCAAAATTGATTATGCCCCTTTTGCATCGAGAGACTTGAATTTCAAATCTCTTAATACATAATACTTGAATTCAATGTAATTAATATAAATCTAAATTAATAATCAGTCACATTTTAGCCCTATATCTTCTATAAAACTCTTACACCAAAATACTTGGTAAACTCTTGTTTGTATAATAAATTAGTTAGTTTCACAACTAATCATAGTTGGATTTGGCTCGATTTCTTATAAAGTTTCAATTATTGAAATTTTCATAATAGTCACATAATTAAACTACAAACCTAACCAACCATTTTCAATGGCATGAAAACAAAAACAATTTTTTTTTTTTTTGTTAAGTAAATTAGCTAAAAGAAAAAGAACAAATTAACTCTAAGAAATTGATAAAGATTCAACAAAGTTACAAGAAGGCTGCTCTAGGTTTCTAGGCATTTACCTTTACAAGAGAGACATAGAGGTGGGAGAGACAAGGAGAGAGAGGAAGGTAGAGAGAGAGGAGGAGGGAGGGAGGAAGAGAGAGATGGATTTGGAAGGGGAAAGAGAGAGAGGGAATAACAAAGACATTTAGAAATAGAGGTGAAGAGAGAGAGAGAGATGGAGTGATAAGGGAGAGATAAAGATGGAATGAGGGAGAGAGGAGACGAGGGAAGAGAGAGAAAAGGAGAGGATAGAGATAGGGAAAGAAGAGGAAGAGAGAGAGAGAGAGGGAGACAAAGATATGGAGGGGGCAAAGAGGGGGGAGTGAGAAGGAGAGAGGGAGACAAAGATATGGAGGGGACAAAAAGGGGGGAGTGAGAAGGAGAGAGGGAGGGAGATAGTAACAATGTTGAAGGGTTGATAGAGAGAGAGTGTGTGATGGGGGGGGAGAGACAACGAGAGGTGGAAGAGAAAGGGAGAGAGAGGAAGGAAGAGAGAGAGGACTTGAGAGAGAGGGGGGAGAGAGATAGAGTTGGAATGGAAAAAAGACATAGAGAGAGAAAGGTGGAGAGGGAGAGGGAGTGACAAGGGAGAGATGGAGAGACGGTGAGGGAGAGAGGAGAGCAAGAGGGAAGAGAGAGAAAGAGTGTATGTTTGCGGGTTGATATAGAGAGATAAAGAAGGAGAGGTAGAGGGAGATAAAGATATAGATGGCGGGGGAGAGAGAGAGAGAGAGAGAGACATCTATTTAGGGGGTTGAGATACAAAGAAAAATAAGGATAGATGGAAGGAGGAAGAAAAGAAAGATAGAGAAAGGGAGGGAGAGGCGGAGAGAGAAAGATATAGATGATAGGGGGAGAGAGGGAAGAAAAGAAAGATAGAGAAAGGGAGGGAGAGGTGGAGAGAGAAAGACGGGGAAGAGAGGAAGGGGGAGAGAGAGAAAGATAGAGGGAGGGATATAGACATTGAATGGAAGGTAGAGAGAGGGAAGAATAAAGAGACACACATAGACAAATTTTGACATAGAAGTTAGATCTAGAAAGTCATGAATATTTTGTTTTTTTCACTAAAATAGATGTATTGATTTCAGTGTAGTTGTTGATTTCTAATTCTATTTGATCGCTTGCACTAGAAGCATTGATTTCAGTGTAGATGTCGATTTCTAATCCTACTTGATACAATACACTAGATGCATTGATTAAAGTGTAGACGTTGATTTCTACTCCTATTTTATTGCTTGCACTAGATGCATTGGTTTCATTGTAGATATTGATTTATAATCATATTTGATCACTTGCACTAGATGCATTGATTTCAGTGTAGATGTTGATTTCTAATCCTATTTATTACCTTACACTAGATGCATTGATTTCAGTGTAGATGTCGATTTCTAATCCTATTTAATACCTTACACTAGATGCATTGATTTCAGTGTAGATGTTGATTTCTACTCCTATTTGATTATTTGCACTAGATGCATTGGTTTCAGTGTAGATATTGATTTCTAATCCTATTTGATTGTTTGCACTAGATGTATTAATTTTAGTGTAGATGTTGATTTCTAATCATATTCGATCATTTGCACTAGATGCATTGATTTCAGTGTAGATGTTGATTTCCGATTTGATGTAACTAGATGTGTGATGTACATTAATTTCAAAGTAATTAGATTAATAGTGTACATTGATTTCAGTGTAAGCACATCTCTGCCCCCTCCATCTATATCTCTATCTTCCATTGTCTCTCCTTCTTGATCTCTCTATCTCATCCCCAAAACATACACACACACTCTCCATATCTATCTATCTCTCTCTCCCTCCCCCTCCCTTTTCCCCTCCCTCTCCCTCTCTTCCCCTCCTCTCTCTCTCTCTCTCTCTCTCTCTCTCTCTCTAACACCTCTCTCTCCATATTTATATCTCTTCCTCCCTCTCTATCTTTGCCTCTCTCTTCTTCCCTCTCTCCCCCCCTCCATCAATACCTTTATCTCCCCTATATCCGAAATGTTTGCTTCCCGAAACTATAAACTATTTGTAATTGTCTACATTCATATTATTCCGATTTTCCATCATACAAAATTGTTAATCACTTTGCATTTAAATGTGGTAATAGAAAATAACTACCATTGAAAATGATTTGGGATTTAACACTCCATAAGTCACACTGATTGACTTTAGAGAAAACTACTATTAATATTGGATAGCAATAGAGACAAGGCATCATGTTTACTACAATAGCTTGTGTTATATATTTGAATGGTCTATGATTTCAACTACCCTTTTCATATGATAGATATGAAAAAATGACAAAACTAATATGTGTGTCAATAAGAACAGTATAAGAAAATAGTTTTAGATTGATCGTAATGAATATTGTTTGTAATTAACTATATTCTTATTATTCATATTTTCTGTCATTGAACATTGTCACTTTGCACTCAAAATTTTATTTCATCATTTTCATCATTCAAGTTACTAATAGTCTCTCACATCTCAACAAATTGAGGTAACTAAGCAAATTTAAAATTAAATTGACCAAATTAATCTTAGACATATTTAGCATATTTAAAATGATCAAAATAATTAGATGCTCAACAAATTTTGTATGATCGCACACAAATGAAACCAACCTAGATCCATCTTAACCCTAGATTTATCAAGCACCAAGAGGGATCAAATCTCTTGAGGTGCAAACATTTCCTCAATTTTTGCACTTAAAAAAGAGGTTTGCACCTCGAGACATTTGATCCCTCTCGATGCTTGATAGATCTAGGGTTAAGATGGATCTAGGTTGGTTATAAGTAAGTACATGCTGTTAACCATTAAATCCACATGTTAATCAATATCACTATGTACACCATATTTATCAATCTTACTATGTTAATTTTAACCCATCTTTTAGATATACCCACTTTTTTTCCAATATTGATCATATTGATCATATTATAGAAGTTAATATCAACTATTCAAACTTCTAATGCAACCTTCACCTAAATAAGGACCTTCTTGTTCAATTAGTGAATTTATTTGGAACAACTAGGAAGACATAATATATAGAGTTTTAGTGAATTTATTTGGAACAACTAGGAAGACATAATATATAGAGTTTGGATTGGTCATAGTTAATGGAGCCTTAGCCAATGAAACCAATCTTGGGGATATTCTTATTTCATATTTCAAGGACATTATCAAGTATGCTATGTGAGTAATTAAATCTTTTATAATTTGTTTTGGGATATTCTTGTTTCATATTTAAGGATATTATCAATTATGCAATATGAGTAACTTTTTTGTAATTTGTTAATTAAATTTATTTTGATTGGTTAAGAAGAATGATTATTATCCTTCTCGCTCATTATAAATCTTTACAAATGACATATTAAATTTATATTAAATATATTATTTTAATGCTTTCAAAAAACCTTAAAGCTTAAAAAATATTTTTCCTCAAACAATATTAATAATATCTATGCTTAGTTACGTTAAAAAGCAAAAAAACACCTTTATAATTTGTTTAATACTTTGTTTTCTATCCATATAAACATTATTTTGATACTTCTATGAGAACCCATCTACATTTGTACTTTGGAGCATAAAAAAACAAATAAAATTACAAATTTTTTCTTCTTTGCATGATAAAAACTACAAAGTTAATTGGTTTAATTTGGTTACATAAAAAAAATGTGTAAAAAGGGGGCATTGAAGATGTGTACTACTAGTCTTTTTGCATTGCAAAATTACTCAATCAAATTATTTTGCATTATGATAATGCATGTAATTTTTATGTAATTTTTAATCATGCTCTAAGGTAATTAATTGAAATCAATGTGATAAGTTATTATTAAATTTAATCACAATTTTTTAATTTACTTGTGTTAAAATTAATGCACTGATATATTGTAATTGAAATCAATGTGCTAGGTTATTTTTTATATATCATTGTTGAATTCAGTGCACTAAATCATTTTTAATGTATTAGTTTGAAATTAAGTATCAAATGAATTTAAAATGTATTGTTATACACTTGTTATAGAATCATTTTGCATTGTTATTAAATAAATGTATTTTTTCTATTTGCAAATCACACTCAAAGTAAAGGAAGCTATAATAAATTTAAAATTAGAATAAACATTACAAATGTTAGGATTGTATGATGATATTTCAATATATAATGAAACATAGGAATCCAATCATTAAGAGAATTTTAAGGTTTAAAATAGGCATCATAAAGAAAATAATAAAATAAGAAATATGATTTTTTAAGGGAAACAAAGAAAAATACTTTGTTATTGTACTTTCAGCTTATCTTTTTATAAGTTTACTCAAATGTCAAGTGTAGACAATTGTTGGATGCAAAATTTGAATCCACATCCAATGAATACCCACTTTGCATACCTTTGAGTACAACCACATAAAAAATAAAATGAAAATACATGAAAAACATATTTATTTATAAAATTTTAAAGGGATTTTTTTTTAAATTGTATTTTCAGCTTATCTCCTTATATGTTTACTCAAATCTCAAGTGTAGGCACCCATTGGATGTGTAATTTAATTCTTCTATTCCCAATGAGTAACATTTTGATTTTTTTTGGTGTGGGTCTACTAAAGAATATGTGGAGTTAGTACTTTTGAATGTAGAATAATTATATCCAATGGGTGCCTACACTTGACATTTGAGTAAATCTATAAGGAGATAAGCTAAGAATAAATAAAAAAATAATTTTCTTATTTTCTTGTAAAAATATTTACCCATGGGGATGGTATCATCATTTTGAATCATACTGGTTTTGAAGTTTAATTTGTTAGTACATTTTTTGTTTAGAGACCCATTTTTGGCACCAAAATTCCCCTAATGATAGAGCCTTGCAACTCCCATGAGACTACAAGCCTATCATTGATTCAAATGTGCCTTTTGGGTTTTAGAGGTTGAATAAATGGGTCAAATTGTAAGTTATAATAGGGTATATAGATCCAAAGAAAGTTGTGGCTATCCAACATTGGATCCATTCTAGGACCCTAAAGAGCTTGCATGAGTTCTTAGGACATATGAGCTACTATAAGAAGTTTGTGAAGAATTATAGAAAATGTGTTGCTCCCTCGACTACTAAAAAGAAATTCCTTTGTATGGGGGATGTAGTCAAGTAGGCCTTCTCAACTGTAAAGGATTCCATATGTTCTACTCTAGTGGTAATAATGTAGTATGGGATAAATCAATAGGTTGAGCAAAATCCCAAGTGTTGTAGAGGTATTTTCATCCACACAACATTACAAATATGATTAATGGTTAGAATAAAACACAAACATAACTTGTAGAATCCAAACATGAATGAACTAGCATGCAAGTAATCAAACACATAAGAGAAACAAAGTGAATGGGAATCAAACTCTTTATTATCAATGAAGTAAGTGTTTGATGGCCTACAAATGAGACACAAAAGGGAATTATATTGAGTCAGGGCAGTTTTTCTTGAATCCCGTTAAGGAAGGTCCTTGTTGATATCTTTCTCTTTCCAATCAAGAAGTCCACAAGCTCTTCCAATGGTGGGAAGCTTGTCAAGAGGTACTATTAATGCATGTAATAGCTTGAAAGTTGGAGGTAGTCCTAGCAATATTTGGGAAAAATAACACTACTTTTCTTCTCTTATCCAAATGATTACCCATGGCTCTTATTTATATGTTTTTTTCAAGCTTCCTTGAAATTGGTTCATGGTGTGAATAACTATCAAGCACATTGTGGTTTCCCATGCATGAGAGGGACATGATAAAAGATTTGAGTTTCCAAAGTACTATCATTAATTTTCTTAGAGCTCTAAATTGATGTAACTTACACTTGGCACTTTTCTTCTAATGGGATACTCATCATTTCTTGTGCTACTCATTCATGAACTACCACTTTCTACAGATTCATGAATCTATCGAATGGAGAGTTGTGTGGATCACAAAAACATTGTATGGTGGCTTTATGTGGATGGAAAAAGACCCACTTTATAGATTTTACAATTACTTCTAGGATACTAATTAATTTTCATAGATGACCTTAATCTTGGTGTATTTTCCTCATGTATTTTCATTTTTTTTTTTTTTTCAAGCTTCCTTGAAATTGGTTCATGGTGTGAATAATTATCAAGCACATTGTGGTTTCCCATGCATGAGAGGGACATGATAAAAGGTTTGAGTTTCCAAAGTACTATCATTAATTTTCTTAGAGCTCTAAATTGATGTAACTTACACTTGGCACTTTTCTTCTAATGGGATACTCATCATTTCTTGTGCTACTCATTCATGAACTACCACTTTCTACACATTCATGAATCTATCGAATGGAGAGTTGTGTGGATCACAAAAACATTGTATGATGGCTTTATGTGGATGGAAAAAGACCCACTTTATAAAGATTTTACAATTTCTTCTAGGATACTAATTAATTTTCATAGATGACCTTAATCTTGGTGTATTTTCCTCATGTATTTTCAAATATATATATATTTATATATATATATATATA
Source organism: Pinus taeda (assembly GCA_000404065.3). Classification (NCBI taxonomy): domain Eukaryota; kingdom Viridiplantae; phylum Streptophyta; class Pinopsida; order Pinales; family Pinaceae; genus Pinus; species Pinus taeda. The sequence continues at coordinate 79,118 of APFE030160152.1, forward strand.
TATATATATATATATATAAATATATATATATATATATAATATTATATATATATTATTATATATATATATATATATATATTATTTATTTATTTATTTTTATTTTTTATTTATTTATTTTATTTTCTTTTTCAGTGTGGTTTTTGCTCAAAAGTATGCAAAGTGAGTACTCATTAGTACACATACAACAAGTGTTTACACTTAATATTTGAGTAACTATAAGGATATAAATTGAACAAATAATTACAAAAGATATTTTTATTTCCTTTCCTTTGAAAATTCATAACTCTTATTTATTATCTAGGAGGCCCATTTTACAGCTCAAAATTCCAATAACACCAAGTATTCATGTATTATATTTTAAAGTTACATTGCATTCCCACTTCCTTGTCTCATATTAGGACACCCCATTTACTATAAAATTTTGGCAGGGGCTATTTAAAATGTAATTAAGTGCCTAGTTGCACATGAGCACTACATATCAACCCCAAACCAATGGTCAAACAATGTGATAACCAACAACTTATAAATATATTTTTCCAAAAGATTCACTTTTAAAAAGCCACAAATAGGCACAATGGTTTCCCTTTGCAGAATGGTGGCACAATACCACTTATCATGTACTTACCAAAATTACACAATATAAAGTTATATATAGTCAACAACCCTTTTCGATGACTATTTATTTACTAGAAACCTCCAAGGTTAATGTAATGGATAGCACACTTCACACTAGAGAAGCCATTCTACATACACTTAAGGATAATTTGGTTATGGATCATTTAGAGAATTCCTTTGTAGAGTTGGATCAGGTATTTCTTTGCCTTAAACCCTATGATAAAACATCACTGAAAGATAAAATATAGTATAATATAGGATCAAAATTTTATGGACTTTATGAGATCATCAATCACATTAGATAAGTGGCCTACAAGATAACTCTACTAGTCCACTGCAAGGTTCATCCAATCTTGCATTTGTCTTATCTAAATAAGGTCATGGGATCAAATTGCAAGACACAAACCAACTTACTAGAAATTGATGAAGTTCTATTTGGCTTTAGGCATAAGCAACTGGATACCAAAGAGCATCAATTATGCCAACACATTGCTTGAGAAATGTTAATCCCATGGAAATATATGCAACCAAAAGAAGTCATATGGGAACTTGCAATGACTCTACAAAAATTCCTTGCCTTTAGGCCTAAGGGAGATACTAGTTTTAGAGCAGGGTGGAAAATTAGGTTCATACACTAACTTCCCTACTTTCAGCTAATGAGGAGTTAGTCAATCAATGTATGTAGTCATAGTCTTTAAATAAGTTCCATTAGATAATAATAGATAGTAATTAAATAATGTAAAAGGATTTTCTTTATTAAATAAGGCATGTCGAGTAATTGGTACTCATTAATAATGGGACCACAAGTAATTAGGGTTTTGTTATTGAGAATTTATTTAAAGAGCTAGGAGGCCATGGAATATTTTGTCAAGTATTGTTGTATTTGAAGCTTTGCTCAATGAGATTTTACCCTGCATTAAGAGGCAAGTGAACCTTGTTTTATTCTTCAGAATATCATAATATAAATGCATGTTTACATATTTTACCTTATTTCTCTCTTGTATCTACTTTTTCATGTTTATAACCTATTTATACCTAGTTTGTTTTTCAAGTATAAGGGTTAAGGAACACACCATCAAAGCTACCAATAAAAGAATGCCACGTGTTAATAGGAGGTGAATTATTTTCATCTCGAATAAGGGCTATATATTGCATGACTAGCATATCATCAATGAGTTAAAATTTGAAGAATTGACATAATTTGATACCAATTATCTTGGACTCAACATCCAAAAGGTGTGGTTCGACAAAGCTCTTGAAGTAAAAAATTTCATCAACTAATGTGGGAAATAGGAATTGTGATTCTCACATGTCATATAAGTATCCATAATATTTGATAGTGAAAATATGTCTTTTCAATTTAATTTAATTGATGACCTCCCATAAGTTGCATTTATGCCTTAATGTGTGTGTCCAAAGCAAAGGAAGTCAACCTCAATAATGTCAAACACCCTCAAACACCTTCCTTAAGTTATACTAGAAAATTGTTTTGCAAGTATCATACTAAGATTCACGCATTTTTCATGTTGCATTTAAAAACAACCCCAACTTGTAAAAGGAACCTCCTATAACAAAAAAACACTATCAAATCTTTGTCTAAGCAAATAGGCTTACAGATAGAACACACACTAATAACATGAAAATAATAATTTTCACTTTTGGAAGATATAAGATAAAGTACTAAATAGAATCCACACATATAACATATAAAAAAATAACTTAATTAAACAATGATAAAGAAATCATGCTAATAACCAAAGCATTCCTAACATAACCATCCATGCCAAAAGACATAAAAGTATATAGCAGGAAACACCCTAACAACTCAAGACGAAAATCCCATTGTTGAAAGAGTGGAGCAATTTTTAGGTCAAAATTAGTACAAAGAAGCAAGACACAATTTCAATTGCATAGATGCAAAATACATCTAATGCACGACCAAAATTGCCAATGAGTCATCTGACAAGGTTAACTTCGATTAAATACTCTTTAAGTCAATTGGTTGAAAAAGTCAAAATTGATTAGAATATTTTACTAGCCTAATACTTATTAACATTTGATTATAGATTCAAGGTTTTGTTTACACATAATTTAATACTTATTAGCATTTATTATAACTTCAAGGTAGCGTTTGAACATAACACTCTCTAACCCTAGATGATTTCATAGTCTCTTGACTATGTTGGTTTGTTTGGTCAAAATTGGCTTTCTTGGGCTTGTGGGGTTATTTCTCTCAGTAACTTTGTTTGTCTAACTATGACATCTAGCATTTTCATTTCAAAAAATTCTCATAGTTATGTGAACTTATGTTTAAGTTCAATAGTTTTTCCACTACCATATTTTAGTGTTTTGCCTTAAGAGTAAGAATGAACCCATCTTGTATCATAAACAACTTCTCATATTCATGCCTTGTAATAGAAATACTTTCTTCCCAAACAAGAATATATTTCTTAATGCATCTCATTTTTTGAGTTATTTTGGATACTTGAGTGAAAGGTGTGTTTCACTTGAGCCACAACTTTATTGAAAAGTTTCTCTAATTGTAATCAATCATCCATATTTTTAGTTTAAACGAAATGAACTTAATTTGTGACTAGATACTAGTGCAACCATATAAATTAAATGAATAGTAAATGTTGATAGACATCAATCCATGATAATCATCAAAACACTCATTTCATGATACATTTCAATTTGCTAAGATTAAAAAATCATAAAAGTACACATTGCTACAATACCATGGTTTATCAATATCACATGTCCAAAAAACATAACTCATTTCATATGTCATTAGTTTATATAACATTTTTTAATTAATCAACATACTTAAAAGGGATAAAATGACATAACTACTTTGGAAATAAACATTAGCCATGACTATTACTGAGAATATATTAGAATATTCCATGGAGATTAAATCCCTACCATCTACCTAAAAATGATTGATAATTAAATTAAAATTTGATGTAGGTATAATTAGAGATATGTCATTGCCGCTAAAGACACTTCTATAACCCAATATAGTATAAATATAATTATCACATGGGTAATTGTTACATTATTTATTGATTTGAAAAAAATCACTTATAACCAATAATAATGGTAATACAAAAATAAAAATATTTGTATATGTATGAAAGAGAAAGATTTGGTATGTACTCTAACATAGGCATACTATAGAAAAAAATGAAAAGAGATGATCAAATTTATCATAAGCAAAAAATAATATAATATAGTATTTAAATGAAATATGGTTTGACCTAAATATATCTTTATCTTAACAAAATCAAATTGTAATTTTACACATTTATATCTCCATAAATTGCAAGCTTTGAGTTCTACATAGCTTAATTTATTTTTTTAATGGCTAGAGGTATAAACTTCAAAGTTGATTATGTTCTTTTTGCATGGGAGGACTTGAACTTCAAATCTCTTGGTACATAATTTTATATAGTTCATATATAAATCCAAGTTAGTAATATAGTCACATTTTAGCTTTATATTTTCTATCTAACTCTTATTAGAAATATCTAATTTTTTTGTTTGTAAAATATATTAGTTAATGTAACAACTAATCATCGCTTACTTATTGGATTGGCTCTTTGTAACTATTTCTTATAGAGTTTCAATTGTTCAAATTTTAATAATTGTCACATCATTAAACTACTAGCATAATTAACCATTAGCAATTGCAAGAAAGTTAGTCATAAAAATTACATCTATATATATATATTTTTAAATTGATAAGGATTCACTAAAATTACAAGAAGGATGCTCTAGGTTTCTAGGCATTCACCTTTATTTTTTGGTTTTGACAACATATTAACAAACACTATTTTATTTTTATTTTTATTTTAATAATTTGGCATTAGTCATGAATTTGTTGACTTGAAGAGTCTTCATTAGGCATAGGTATTGAGTGATGGAGTGTGTTGAAAGGTGTAACTTTTTTTTTTTTAAGTAGGATTTTTTTTTTAAAGAAAACAAAAAGTTATTAAATTTAAAATAGAATTACATTTTATTATTATTAATAATAAAAGGTATTATTAAAATTAAATTTAAAATTTATTAATATATTTTCAGAAGTAGTTAATGGTGATGAATGTTTATATTATATAGTGTGAGTTTTTCACACTTGCATCCTTATCCCTAAATCTTTGGTGACATATTTTTTTAAATATAAAATTTATTATTTTAATGTTAAATATCAACATTCAATTCAATTTCGGTATATTAATCATTCCTTAATAGATTAATTTTTTTGCTTGGTTGACATAAAAAAAATGGGTATCTTAATAAATCTAAAACATTACATGGTATTCTGAACTTTTAATTTTTTTAACACAATGTTTTTTCAACTACTTAACCCACAAATTGATTATATATATATATAATATTATATATATATATATATATATATATATATATATATATTATATATAGTTATATATATATATATATATTAATAATATATAGATATATAGAATATATATATAAATCACAAATTTAAAAAACAATTAGAAAAAATATTAAAGGAGTTTTTCCATAAACAATACAAGAAACTTCACTCAAACCAGGTAAATTAAACAAACCATTGCAAATTCCATTTGTCACTCTAACCATACCATAAATGAAGTATAAATAGAACCTATATTATTGTTACATGTAAAATATTATATAGGGTAAGAATCAGTGTTCTGCCCACACCAATATCAAGGTACCATAATGGTGTCATTTCCCTTGTAGAAAGGTCTACATAAAAACCCTACACACTGTATAAAGATAAAAGCACTGTACAAAACTTTGCTATCAAATCCTAACAAAGAATAAATTTGAGTGTACATTTAAAGAGGCACTAGTTTTTTTTTTTTGGAGCTTATGTTTATGATCTGAAAATGGAATGTACTTGAATAAAGGGTGCAAGGTATCCATTTCCAATAATTTTAAATGTGCAAACAACTCCAAGGTTAACTCTGAAAATGTGAGAAATGCTTATTCTAATACAACGATAGACTGTAGGGGCATTTAGCAGATATGTCACCTCTAAAGAGAGGATGCGTTCCAGAGGCTACCAGGCCCTCTACAAGCTCTGCCTAAAGAAATAATAGAAGTAAACACTTAGATGTCATTAAAATACTCATGAATGAAGCTTGATGTCTTGCGGAATAAAACAAATAAGTTTGAGCAGCAGTTTACGTGTTTATGTGTGAAGGCAAGTTATTTAAATTTGTTGTTAAACACATTATATCATATTTGTTTAGCATGATATCTTCAGCAAATAATGACACAAAGATGACGAAGTAGTTCATCCCTCGTGGGCTACATCTGCTAGACCAAGCCTCCGAAAATGGGCTTGTCTTCTTGTATTAAGAAAGCTGCAAAGGCTAATACAAGTAAATAAGTGCCTCTAAAGGAAAATATGGCTGTAAAAATAGAATTAGAAGAAAGGAAACAACTAAGAATGCTCTTCTTCGAGCACTAAACAATGAAATTGTACCTTAAATAGTACTTTCTCCAAATGACCCTAGTGGTTGTTTAAACTTCTCTGAAGAAATTTGAGATGAATATGACCTCCAATGGTTTTGAAACCTCTGCCAATGGACTTAGAAGGTTGAAGACAACAAAAGTAGGATTTTGAATTACCGAAAACAGATGAATACAACCCCTAAACAGCTCAAGCATTGGAATGGCCCTGAAAGCTTCCCTGAAGAAATTCAAGGTGAAGAATGCCTCAACAGGAAAAAAGAGATGTAGAAATGGACTCAAAGCATAGAATACAGTCAGAAATGACCTTCATTTCACATTCAATGGTTGCACACATCCCAATGCAACTCCCAAACTGATATGGCCCTAGTGGCTCCAGGAACTTCCCTGAAGAAAAATCACTTGTAAACGACCTCTATTGGTTGTGAAACCTATGCCAATCGATTCAGAATATTGAAGAGACCCAAAATAAAAAAAATAAAAATCGCCTCAAAAGGCCTCTACTAGCCAAAGCTATGGCATATTCATGAACTGTTAAGTCTGGCTAACTGCCAGATAAGTCTGCCAAAGATGGTGGAACTGCCAAAAATGGTGCGCTACCACAAAAAATTCCAGTTGAACGGTCAGTTGACCGTGACCGCTAGGTGGGACCGCATGCATGTGATCGACAATCTCGGAACTGTTAACCGTCGAGTTTCAGGTTCTGGTTTTGAGCGCCTGGTCATGTGGTAAGGGGGCTGGCCCCTTTTCCACTCAAATCAAACATGGAGCAAGGTTAAATATATATGGCACCCATTATATAATAAGTTATAAAATGCAGGTGGGTCGGTGGGGTCTGTGGACTTGCGGCCACTCGACCTGAGATTGAATCCCGCGAGCTCCATAAAATGTTTTTCCCAACACCACATTGCAGTCCAGGGGCCATGTGTCAGCACGCTATTGGACCTTTCAAACAGAATATTCCCCGAATATTCTAAGGAATATTCTGTTTTTAACCCCTTTTTTTAATTCAAAAATGAAGGTCATTGGGCGATTTTTAAATTGGAATAACTTCTCCATATGGAGTCCATTTCTCAAATTGTTCGCGACGCTGGAATTAGGAAGACAAGACCTATTTGTCCGTTCAAGTTCCAACCCAATCTGAGCACTTTCAAATTTGAGCATTTTCGACACTTGGACTTGAGCTCCTGACCAGACCTCCCAAATGAGAGGCTTTTGGACCCCAAAAGCCTACTGAAAACTCTGAATTGAATTGTACAACAAATGAGAGAACAAAAACATCCTCTTCCATTCAACCAAATGAGCAGAAAGATAACCAAATTCTCCTACCTTGCGAACTGTCGTCATGGCGAATTTTTGCTAAATAAGCCAAGTACTTGTCAAATCCTAACCAAGTTTTCTTGCCAGACAAATATGAAAATTGCAGAAACCAACAATGACACTTGTTGAAGTATAAGCTGAAATCTTCCACTGAACATGCGAGCTTGCCAACTGTCACTATGCCCATCAATGGCACCTCCTTCTCCAAAAGGAAAACTGAAGGTGACTTAGGCCAATACCCACAACAAACTTCCAAAAATGAAATAGCTGTAGAAGAATGTTTGTACCGGCTGTAGCATGTTGAAAGTAATGCAAATGCTCATCCCAAAATATTGGGATACGTGCCGCAAAAACTTCTCCAAAAAGAAGTACAATGGTTCTGTTCACGAACAATAAAAGTAAGCAAACCATAATGAACCAAGTAGAGACCCATGTTGAAATTTGAGGCCTCTTTGCTTGCATGCTTTTCCAGCTCATGGAATTGTCCACTGCTTTGCACTAATTTCGTTCCCTGCACCAAATGACACCAAAGGTACTTTGTGCAACAAGACAATCATCAACGACAAGTGGACGTGAAATGTGTTGAACAATGGACTCAACCATAAATATAGCAAGTGTGTACACAACCGACACAAATTGACAAAACATATGCAACACAACCAACACAAGTCGATAATCAAGGTGCGACACAATCGACACAAGTCGATAAGCATTGTGTGACACAATCGACAATGTAAAAAGTGTGCTCACAAGTGACAATAGTCAACCAACAACAAGATACATTTACAAACGCATATGCCTGTATCATGTATAATGAACTATATACAGTTCGACAAATACACCTACAACCTCTATGTACAGGTGCAACTTCAACTCTTCTTTTCAAATACCAACAAGCATATCAACCCAAAAAACATGTGGGTGACAAAGAGCTGAAATGAAAGATATTGCTGCAATAATAGTGAGTACCATACTCATCTTTTACCTCCATGGCAAAATTTTGCAACAACATTCAAAAAAAAAAAAAAAAAAAAAAAAAAAAAAAAAA
>APFE030160152.1:88527-119463 GCA_000404065.3 Pinus taeda
TTGAACTTCAAAGCTGCCCCGACCGAGATGCTTCACGGTCGCGGTTTGCAAATGACACGGGCCCCTGGGGGCGACAAAGCGACGCCCCTACTGCGGGTCGAGATACAGTCAAAGAGTGACATGCACCGCTTCTAGCGTGGATTCTGACTTAGAGGCGTTCAGTAGTATGTCTTATTGTGTCAAGAAGTCCATCCACTTCTCACCAAGCCACTTCCATGGCAAATTTTTTGCTGCAACTTTTCCTCATGTGAAACTTCCCTTTCCACATCAATAATGGAATCTGTGGTTCCACCTTTTCCAATCTTCTCATCCTCTTGCTGCATGTGTGTGGGGCAACAAGTTGGATGTAAAGTCCAACAATGAGAGACAACATGTCCCTTCTTTTGGCAAAAAGTGCAAATCTTATGCACCTTTTTTGAAGGTAGTCTTTGCTTCATCTGCTTCTTGTGTGTTTTCTTTCTCATTCAGCATCTCGAAACATGATGGTTAAATCAACCACAATATGTACAACAAATATTTCTTCCATTAAAGCACGTATTATTATCATGCCTTGTAGAAACACAATCGAATTGATCATGAGAAGATATATACCTCTTGTGCTACTTTGCATGTTCATCCTTTTTGCCTCCATGAGGAGATGAACTAGTAGAGGCTCCAGCGTTCAATTTCAAACTAACATCATCGTTCTTGTCTTGAAAACTGCCTAAAATTGCATGCTTGCCATAAGTTGCATGTCTACCATCTTCTTGCTGCAACAAAGGCTTCAAACAATGGTAAGGAAGATTTCCATCATGACATTGATGCAATTGAGAACTTGGGAGAAATGTTCTCTTAAAATTTGTATCACATTATTGAATGCATGTGATCAATGCTTCGCCATTAGACTGCTCATATTCAAGACCAACATTCTTGGGTCGCTCCACAACACAAATAGGCTCAACAATGCCTTGTGCATGCTTACCCAAACCTTTTCCTTCTTGATAGCCCATTTTCAACATCAATTTGGACCCTATACCTCTTGTATACCTTTCAAAAGAACCAACACACTTTTCAATAGAGGAAAATAAAGACAAATCTGAATGATTTACCTCATGATTTACATCTTGAAGAAGAGGTATTTTCTTGGACAAAGCTTATTGAGCTTGCAGGAGTTGTTTCTCCATGTCATGCAGTGTTTGGAGAATTATTTCCTTCTCTTCCTGCATAGCCAACAATTGTGCACGAAGCTGAACACTTTCCCTTTGATCCTCAAGGAGAATCTGCACCATGTCCTTCACCTTAATGAACTTTTCTTTTATGTCATCACTGAAGAGTTTCGTGAAGGAGGAAACTTGCAGAAGAAATTGACATCATGTAAATGGTCAAATAACAAAAGGAATTTCAAACAGAGTTCTCAAAGCTTTCAACAATGACAAGTTGTTGACCAAATTCTTTCAACTCTTGGAGAGGGTTAACATCAGCTATCCCAAAATGAGCTCAAGCAAACTCATGAACACAATAAAATATTCAAGGCTAATTGCATAAATGCTCAAAATGTAAACTAAACCAGAGATTGACTGAAGTAGCATTTATCTACTACGCAATTGTATAATAAAAGCGGTTCGAAGGCTTCCTGGCTTGCTTCAGACTCTGTCTATAGTTTATATAACTTTTCCTAGAGCATATAAACAAAAAAAACCTGCTTTGATACCATCTGATTTGAAAATGGAATGTGCTTGAATAAAGGGTGCAAGATATCCATTTCCAATAATTTTAAATGTGGAAACAACTCCAAGGTTAACTCTAAAAATGTGAGAACTTCTTATTTCTAATACAAAAATAGATTGTAGGGACATTTACCGGATATGTCACCTCTAAAGAGAGGATGAGTTCCAGAGGCTACTTGGCCCTCTACAGGATTTGCCTAAAGAAATAATAGAAGTAAACACTCAGATGTCATTAAAATACTCATGAATGAAGCTTGATGTCTTGCGGAATAAAACAAATAAGTTTGAGCAGTTGTTTAGGTGTTTATGTGTGAAGGCAAGTTATTTAAATTTGTTGTTTAACACATTATATCAGATTTGTTTAGCATGATATCTTCAACAAATAATGACACAAAGATGATGAAGTAATTCACCCCTCCTGGGCTACATCTGTTGGACCAAGCCTCCCAAAATGGGCTTGTCCTCTTGTATTCAGAAAGCTTTAAAAGCTAATATAAGTAAATAAGTGCCTCTAAAGGCAAATCTGACTGTAAAAACAGAATCAAAAGATAGGAAACAGCTAAGAATGCTCTTCCCCAAGCACTCAACAATTAAGTTGTGCCTTAAACAGTACTTTCTCCAAATGGTCCTTGTGGCTCTTTAAACTTCTATGAAGAAATTCGAGGTGAATATGATCTCCAATGGTTTTGAAACCTCTGCCAATGGACTCAGAAGGTTGAAGACAACAGAATTAGGCTTTTGAATCACCAAAAACAGATGAATACAACCCCCAAATAGCTCAAGCACTGGAATGGCCCTGGTGGCCCTGAAAGCTTCCTTGAAGAAATTTGAGGTGAAGAATACCTCAACAGGAAAAAAGAGCTCTAGAACTGGACTCAGAGCACATAATATAGTCATAAATGACCTTCGTTTCACATCCAATGGCTGCACACATCCTAATGCAACTCCCAAACTGATATGGCCCTAGTGGCTTCTGGAACTTCCCCAAAGAAAACTCACCTGCAAATGATCTCTATTGGCTATGAAACCTACGCCAATTGATTCATAATGTCGAAGAGACCCAAAATAAAATAAAAATTCGCCTCAAAACGCCTTTCCTAGCCAAAGTTATGGCGTATTCATGAACTGTTAAGTCTGGCTAACTACCAGATAAGTCCTCCAAAGATGGTAGAACTGCCAAAAATGGCGCTTCGCTAAAAAAATTTCTAGTTGAATGGTCAGCTGACTGTGACCGCCGAGCGGGATAGCATGCATGTGACCGACAATCCCGGAACTATTAACCACCGAGTTTCAGGTCCTGGTTTTGAGCGTCCGGTCATGTGGTAAGGGGGCTGGCCCCTTTTCCACTCAAATCAAACATGGAGCAAGGTTAAATATATATGGCGCCCATTATATAATATAATAAGTTCTAATGTGCAGGCAGGCCGGTGGGGTTTGTGGGCTGGCGGCCACCTGACCTGGGGTTGAATCCCGCGAGCACCATAAAATGTTTTGCCCAAAACCACATTGCAGTCCAGTGGCCACGTGTTAGCACACTATTGGACCTTTCAAACAAAATATTCCCCGAATATTCCTTGGAATATTCTATTTTTAATTAATTTTTTTATTTAATTTTTTTTTTTTTTAAATTCAAAATGAAGGTCATTGAGCGATTTTTAAATCGGAATAACTTCTCCATACAGAGTCCATTTTTCGAACCATTCACGGCATCGGAAACAAGAAGACGAGACCTATCCAGTCGTTCAAGTTCCAACCCAATCTGAGCACTTTCAAATTTGAGCATTTTCAACACTTAGACTTGAGCTCCTGATCAGTTGATTTCTTAAATATTTAAAAATCAGAGATACATAGGTGTCATCAAAATAATTGACCAAACCATTTCCATCTAATTACCAAATTTTCAAAGAATATCGACATAAAGATATTTAGTTTCTCACTTTCAATATAATTGATTGAAACTATCCCATCTAATTACCAAATATTTGGAGAATTAATAATCAATATAAAGATACCTAGTTTCTCATCATAATTTCAATATAATTGACTGAAATCCTCTCTCTGTCTAATTATTAAATATTCAGAAAATCAACAATCCACACAAAAATACCAAATTTCTCATCATGACTTCAATTCTAAGCGGAGAAGCTTCCTTCTAGAAGAGTTGCGCTCAAAGGGACAGTTATTCCTTGCACACCATCACTAATAATCATTAATTGTTTGCTGTAGAAGGGAATCCCTTCTGTGAATTGAGAGCGAGGAGACCCCTTTGCTTCCCTTCCATTAAAATTTACTATATCAACATTAACATTCACTCTACTTGTTGAATCGTAGTCGCGGTTATTGACGTATTCTACAACCAAGAATAATGCCATTGCACACAGTAGTAATTCTTCACCAGATAAGTAGACACAACGTAGATGAAATCAAAGAAAAGAGAAGAAGAATAAAAATAGCTTAAATTTTCGTGAGATGTTATGGAGATGAATGGTGGAAATTGTGAGATTGAAATTGAATTTATAGGGGCAGCCATGGATCAGAGAGGATGAAGGTTCCTACTCCCAATGTCGTGGTTTCAAAGAAACATCACAGAAAGTCCCGTACAATTTCGGTTTTGCACCTGTTTCCGATCAAGTTCTCTGCACCACGCACAATGTAAAATTTGGTGATTATTAAATGAAAATGTTCCCCACATGACTTGCTTACAATGTATGGAATGCCTATTTATTGCGAGTGCAACGACAAAAGTCTACAATCTCGCACCTTACTTTCTCAGAATGTGGTAGCTGAGAGATATGTAGATTACAATTTACGGTCTTGGGCTAGGATCAGATTAAATCCCTAAGTTGACGGTGAAAGGTTCTGAATTCTTTTATTTTTATTTATTTTTTATTTAAATAATAAAAAAAAAAACTATAGATATTATTAATTTCTAAATAAGTTTTTTACACTACCATAGCTTATCAATACCACATGCTAAAAAACCATAACTTATTTCAAAATCAAAATATTTGACATATACTTTATTTTAATTTAATTTTATAACATTTTAAAATTAAATCTAAAAGCAAAAAGGTTATAATTATTTTTGAGGTATATCTAAACCCTCGATCCTTAAGGCTACTAAAAATATTCCCATAGAGGTTTGGAATCTTTACAATTTTTTTTTGTGACCTAGCCGTTGCTGCCCTTGCAGATCCTTCCCTCGGCAGCCTCCTGTTGCTGAGGCCAACCAGACCATGCAGCCCTCTAAGGAGGGAGATCCTCACTCTTCCACGCAGCTAGGGAATGAAGAAAACGCAGAAGCCTTCCCATCTCTGATCGCAGAGAATGGAGCTCCAAGGAATAGGCCATCAATCAATAAATTTGTAAAGAAACTTCAAAGTATCCCAGAGATTTCTCTCCCTCTAGCACTTCCAAGAAGAGCAACCATCTCTCTGGCAGAACACAGACTCATTGGACAGTTCATAGGGCTATGGCCTTCACCCAAATCAATGCAAAAATTGGTGGAAAGAGACTAGAATGTAACCACACAAGGGAAGATAGCAATACGACTCTGTGGAAGGGGATACTACACCTTTCTCTTTGAGACAAAGGAGGATAGAGATCTAATATTTAGAAACGGACCTTACTTCATGGACTCTAGAGGTTTATACCTGAACAGGTGGACGCCATACTTTGATCCAGAGATGGATGTCCCAAACGTAGTGCCTATGTGGGTCAGGCTCCCACATCTTCCTCTTCACTACTGGGGAGACGAATCTGTAAAGGCTATAGGAAATGCAGTGGGAAAATATATTAACAGATGTGAGCCAAAAGACAGCATGCATGCATGCGCAAGAATATGTGTGGAAGTAGATCTCGGAAAAGGCCTTCCAGAGGCAATAAATATCAAGTTCGACCAGTGGACACACATTCAGCAGCTGGACTATGAGAAAATACCATTTAAATGCAAGGTATGTCACGAGTATGGTCATTTTGCAAATAGGTGTCTTAAAAAAATAGAGCATGAAAATGTAGAAGAGCAAGAACCTACATGGGAACAAGTGGAAAGGAGACAACCTACCAATAAGTAGACAACATCAAATATGTATCAGTCCCAAGAAGCAAATGAAGCAACCTCTCAGCCTCCAGTGAAGGTTACTCCTCTTGATCACACAACTCCAAATCCTTTTGAGCCATTAGAAGACTCCTTTGATTTACCCTCTCCCAAATCCCCTCCCTCAAACCCTAGCTCTTTAGCTCTCATATCCACCCCCAACCCTATATCCTCCCCACCTCCTCCCTCAGTGGACCGCATTATAACTAGAAACAAAGCCAAAGAAATCCCTCAAGCCTAGGATTAGCATAAAAAAAGTGGGAAGGGAATCCAATAAAGAAATCAGAGATGAGGCAACAGCTAAAGAAATGGCCCTGGGAATGCAATAGCCAATGGATTCATTCCTTGGGAAACAAACAGGAAGCCATGAAAAAACTCAGCAAAGAGGAAAGGGAGGACCACACCAACACAACAGTAAATAATGATAGTGGTCTATTGGAATTGTCACGACCTTGGAACCTCCTTTAAAGTCAATGCAGCTAGAGACATTTTAGCTAAGGAACAACCAGAAATATATATGATCCAAGAGACCAAACTAAACAAGCAAGAAAATCAAAAAATGATTCAAAAAATAAAAAGTTATGAAGAAGTAGTGTTAGAAGCCACAAGAGCATCAGGAGGAATCAACACCATTTGGGATAAAATAAAATGGGAATTAATGACCCAAAAAATCAGCAGACACTGGATTTGAACAAAGTAGAGGAATCTCAATACAAAAGAACAATATAGCATTATAAATGTGTATTCTCCAAATCATTATAGAGAGAAAGAACAATTATGGAAATCAGTTAAAGAAGAAATAGCAGAGAGACAAGGTGGGCACTTAATCCTGGGAGGAGAATTAAATCTGATAAGGAATACAGAAGAAAAATTTGGCGGAATCTTCCACAACGATCCGTCAAGAGAAGCTCTTGAAGGAATAATAGAAGAACATAAATTAGCAGGCATTCCGCTAAGCAATGGAAAATACACTTGGAACAATAAAAGAATTGGAAAAAACAACATAAAAGAAAGGTTGGACATAATTCTTATTCATGAAAGCATAGAAGCTGCTTACATTCTTGTGAAAAGTAAAATTGTTCACAACTCAGCTTCAAATCACAAGCTGGTGGTGCTAACCTTGGGAAAGCTGGAAAATCAATGACCCCTTCCCTTCAGATATAATTCAATTTGGGACAACAAGGAAGATTTCGACAAATAAATATTTAGGACAGCTGGAAACAAAGTGTCACAAGATCTCCCCAGTATGTTTGGGAAACTAAGCTAAAGAACTTGAGGATACACTTAAAAAATTGGGCAAGAAAAAATGATCTCCGGGGCAAAGCTAGGAAAATCGAATTGCAAGAAAAAATGGATAACCTTTGCAAGGAAAAAGAGAACAAGGAAGAAAGTAAGCAAGGTCATATACAAGAAAAAGAAATATATTTGGAAATATATAAGAAAAATAGGCAAGAAGAAGAGGAAAGCCGACTAAAATCAAGATGCCTCTGGCTAAAATTTGGAGACAAAAATACAGCCTTCTTTCATAATACAATGAAAATAAGGAGGTCAAAAAATCAAATTGAACAGATTCAAGTAAATGGTCAATAAATAAAAGGAGTTGAAGCAGTAAAAAACGCAACCCATAAACACTTTAAAGAACTCCTCTCAACCAATGAACAATAGGCAACTAATGAAGAAATTTTGCAGCATATAAAAAAAAAATAAGTGACCAACAAAACAGGGAATTAGACAAAGAAATTATCGAGAAAGAAGTGAGAGAAGTTGTGTGGAATCTCCACCCGGACAAGGCACTAGGTCCAGATGGGTTTACAGTGGCCTTTTACAGACAACATTGGGAAATTATCAAAAAAGACTTAATGAGAATGCTCAAAAATGTTTTCCCAAAAAAAAGATTGGAGGAAATACAAAACCCTCCTCCCTAGCCCTCATTCCCAAAGAACCCAATCCTACAACTTTTAACAGATATAGGCCAATCTCCCTTTGCAACTCGTCTTATAAGATACTTACCAAAATCCTAGCAAATAGAATGAAAAAATTACTTCTGGAAATAATTTCAGAAAACCAATGAGGATTTCTCCCCAAGAAGCAAATCACAGACAATGTGAAAATTGTACAGGAGGCTATCTAGAGCAGTATCCAAAGAAAGGAGAGAGGAATAATTGTTAAGTTAGACATGACTAATGCTTTTGATAGAGTTAACCATAACTTTCTTGCAACAGCTCTCAAAAGGTTTGGCTTTTCAACAAATTTCATAGAGATTATCTAGGCATGTATATCAAATCCTTGGATAGCTCCTTTAATCAATGGTCGGCCCGGTAAATTTTTCCAAAGCACACAAGGGTTGAGGCAAGGTTATCCGCTTTCTCCATTCTTGTACATCATCATGGCTGAATCGCTAAGTGTTATGTTGGAAAATCAGAGAAAAGATAAAAAAAATAACAGGGATCCAAATATCGAGAGGAGTCAAAGATATAAAACACTCTCTCTTTTCAGATGATACCCTTCTCATAGGCGGGGCATCCTGCATCATAGCAAAATGATTCAAAAAATTCTTGGATGAATTTCTCCTAGCCTTAGGAGGACTTTTAAACAACTCCAAATGTAGAATTTATTGTTGGAATACCCCAACACAAACAGCGCAACGTTTCTCACAAATATTGGAAATACCTCTACAAATAAAATGGAGCCATTTCACTTATCTTGAGCTGCCCTTAACAAATGAAGTGGTAAAATCAGAATTTTGGAACAGGAAAGTGGAGAGAAAGAGGGAAAAATTTCAGAATTGGGGAGTGATGTGGCTCAACCCGGCAGGAAGAGTGACACTGATTAAAGCACTTCTCTCGGCCTTGCCTATATATCAATATGCAATCATTATGGCTCCGGCAAGCACCCACAAGTAAATGGAACTGATAATTAGAAGCTTCCTCTGGCAGGGAGGAAAACAAGATAATAAAAAATTCAGCCTTGTTAAATGGGAGCAAGTTACTCTTCCCTATGAAAAAGGAGGTATAGCAATATGCCCACTAGGACTAATGAACATTGCTCTAGGGACAAAAATTATCTAGAGAATGATAAATGGGAATGGACACTGGTGGGAAAAAGTTCTAACAATGAAATACTTAAATTGTCATAGAACAAAGCTGCTCACTGATACTATTCCAAACAGGCAATGCACCCAAATCTGGAAATTGGTTAAAAGGATAATTCCTCTTATTAGAGATCAAATATCCAAAAATCCAGGGAATGGCAAAACAATTCCTCATCACTAGGAATGATGATGGCTCTATATCCCACCAAGTATATAGAAAAAAGACTCACATGAACAATATCTACATGCCTCCTCACATCATCACCCTACCCAAAAACTAGGAGTCCTCAACACATTAGCAACCAGAGCCCTCATAATCTCTGACAAGGAACACCTAGAAAAAGAAATAGAACACCTTACTGAAGTTTTCCTAAAAAAGGGATACAAGAAACATCAAGCGATCAAAGCCATAAATAAGGCTAACACTTGTCTGAACAAAAATAAAAACTTTGATAATATAAATGGAAAAGTCAACCTCCCTTACATACTAGGGACTACAGACAAAATTTCCCGCATCCTGAAAAATAATGGAATTCTAACCACCTTCAAACCCTGAAACACTATCCACAACTGCGTTAATCCAGTCAAAGACAAAATTGATCCTAAATGCCATAAAGGTGTCTACTTAATTCCTTGCTCATGCGGTAAACCCTATATATGCGAGACTGGGAGATCCTTTAGCACAAGAATCCAGGAACACTCAGCTGACATTAAACACAATCGATCCAAATCCTTAGCTTTAGTTGAACATTCTGGAAAAACTAAGCACCAAATCTGCATAGAGGATACCCGAATCTTAGCTAGAAGTGATCAATACTTCATAAGGAAATTCAAAGAAGCCATAGAAATTAGCAAACACCCTAATAACCTCAATAGAGACGATGGATGGACCACAAGCCAAAACTGGATTCCAATCCTATCATCCAAACCCACCCCTACCGAACTATAATCCTCCTCCAATTAACCTAAAAATCTAATCCATTCTAACTAAATTAACACACTATGACCATATTAAAATATAATTTAACAATAAACATCAATTGAAAATATCTTAACCATAATAACTCCGCAACCTAGGACAGTATATAGGAAGCTTTAATAACAGTCAAAACATATAATTAAAAGTAATAAAATTAAGATAAAAACACAGTGAAAATAATTACAATAAGACAAAACAATAATAATAATTCATCAAATAATGACTAATGGGTTAATTAACACAATTAGAATAAGACAACGCCTCCTAAAACAAATTAAAAATTAAAACATAAACAAGTAGAATCATAACAATTAAAAATTAATAATTAATTAAAATAATAAAATAAATAAATATAATGAAATAAATATAAATATAACCCATACATATGTATTTTAAATTTTTAACTAATGAATTAAATAAAATTAAATATACATCTTTAATTTTAATTAATAAATAAACATGGATATGTATTTTAATTTTAATTAATAAATTAATTAGAATTAAAATAATTAAAAAAAAATAATTCACCAAACATTAAATAACTAAAGGGTTAATTAATAAATAACATGGACATGTATTCCAATTTTAATTAATAAATAATTAAAATTTAAAATAATTAGAATTAACTAAAGGATTAATTAACATAACTAGAATAGGGATATGTATTTTAATTTTAATTAATAAATTAATTAAAATTAAAATAATTAAAATAATAATTCATTAGAATAGGGCAACGCATCCTAAGAAAAAAAGAGAGGATCATATCAATTAAAATTAATAAACAATTAGCCCCAAGGGTTAGCTCAGTTGGTCAAAAACCGCGTCTCGCCATCGGGAGGTCACAGGGTCGAATCCACCCGAGGCAGTTGGGGTCAGGTCTTGCAGTAGGCCGAGGGGCGATTTAGCCTAGCTATCACCCAGATTTTTCCGTGGACGTAGCGATCACTAACTGACCAGGGTGCTCGTGAACCACATGCAAAAAAAATTAATAGACAATTAAAATTAATAATTAATTAAAATAAACAAACAAACAAATATAAGGAAATAAATATAAGTATAAACCCCCGCCCCCCACACCCCCCCCCCCCCCCCCCCCCACACACACACCACACACACATATATATATATATTAAATTAATTAAAATAATTAAAAGAAATAATTAATTAAAATAAATATAATTAATTGATTTAAAGAAAATAGATAGAATTAAAAACATGAAATAATTAGTACTAATAAAATTAAGATAATGAAATATCACAAATAATACAATTAAATAGAACAACTAAAAATAATTTAAAGATTTGTCGACTAAGCATCTCATGCATCTATATATATTTGACAAAAAAGATAAGTCTTTCAATTAATTCTTTCACATCCTGAAGATGAACCACCATTGCTTGTTCGAAACGTCGATCTAAAAAGAAATTGAATGCGATGGATCCGGAAGAAAATCTACACAAACATGAGACTCGCAGAAACCTCAAAGACAAAAAACAATTTCTATCTGGGAGAATAGAGTAATGGGGAAAACCCCCTTAAATCAACAACAAAATTTAAGGGGACTTCAAAGATGGATGGAAGAGCAAAGCTTTAACACTCTTTTTTCTATTTCAGATTGGGATCAGAATAAGTGGGTAAGATGGAAAAAGCTAGCTACACCACCAAGACTAAAAAGTTAGTGGGAAATTTTAAAAGTCCATATGGCAGGGGCCACGCCCATCAACATAGAAGAGAAGGATGACTTTGTTTGGGACCCAAATGGAGGGGACTACATAGTGAAATTGGGGTACAACCCCCTCCAAAATATTCACAATCAAAATCACTGGAGTCTTTGGAAGGTATCTTGGAATTCAAAGAGTCTGCCCAAAATTAAATTCTTCACCTGGACCCTTCTCAAAGGTAAAATTCTTACCTCTGAAAAAAAAAAAAAAAGGGAATACAAGGGCCCTCAAAATGTGTCGTGTCAAAAGGAGGAAGAAACAATCCAACACCTCTTCATTAACTATATGGTGGCAAGAGAGTGCTGGAAACATGCAACAAGTCCTTTGGAAATAAACATAAATCCAACAATTCAGTTGACAACTCTTCATAAAAACTGGGATAAAAGTTACCCATATACAAAGAAAAAAATGGAACAATAAATAGGATATGGAAATGTCTCCCTTCAATCCTGTGTTGGCAAATTTGGTTAGCCCGAAACAAATGCATTTTCAAAGAACAAAAGCCAAATCTAGGCAAGATCCTAGCAAAAACTTGGAGCCAAGTTGCAAAGATAACAAGTACAAATGGAATCTAAAAAATGGACCAGAACAACTTACAACAAGAAGAGAAAGACTGGTACAGTAAATCAATGTTAGAAAACAAAGCAAAAGCAGCAGCTATAGCAAAAAAAAAAGAATTCCACACAAACAAGAATTGGAAATTAAGATTGGAGGACAAAGAATTTGAAGAATGAATAAAAGAACAGAAGAGACACATTCTCTTTTTTGACGAAGCTGCAAAAAATAACCCAGGTAAAGCAGGGGCAGGAGGAGTTATACTAGATTCAAATGGACAAAAAATAATAACCTATGAATGGAGCCATGGAGAAATGACAAACAATAGGGCTGAAGCATACAACCTTCTCCTAGGCACAAGGATTTTAAACAAAAATGCATTCAAGAACCCTATAATAATAAGGGACTCTGCAATCATAATAGCTGCTCTGGATGCCAATAGGGACTTCAAAAGCATAACCATCAATAAAATCTATCAAAGGATCAAAACAAGTTTTGAAAATCTGGGAAATATAACCTTAAAGCACATCCTGAGAAACCAAAATAAGGACGCTGATAGCCGTGCCAACAAAGCAATTGACAGACCAGTTGGGATAGTCAAAGAGAATAATGAAGCTTATGAAGAAAGTATCCCTTAACCCCCTCACCCAGTATGAGGAACGAGAAAGTATACCATGATCCACATGCACCTGCGCAGGCTCCTACACAACTCGAGACTGTTTGGCAATCAATAGTAGCAGGTCTCTCCACAATAGAGACCAATAGTTCAAGACCAAAAACCACAAAACAATGAAGAAATGCCGCAAAGCAAGAGTGAGGAGACATATGAAGAATCATCGCATAGGTACTGTTGGATCTCGAAGATCAACGGTCGAGGATTGACTTCAATTGTATCGGAAGAGGATCTCAAAAATGTCATCACAGGCGTCGATGGTGGCAGATCTACGGCCATCGTGCGCTTTCTTGCACGAGAGTTAGTAAAAAAGAAAAGGCAGGATTTTAAGCAAGAATGGTATTTTGGGCAGAGCTTAAGCGATAAGCGGTTTCAGGAGGGAACCACCCGATTCCACTCACTAATGGACATGTATCATGAGGGTGGAGTGAGAATACCACTTTTTCGGGCGGGTACTCTCCGAGCGATTTTCCCACCCGAAATCCTTGCTAGTCATTGGATTTATCGTGTGTGGATTGACGGAGGTGGTGTGACATGCAAGTTGTTTGACCGGTCAGATTTGACGAAGGATTCTCTGCTGTGGAGATCGAGCCTTATAAAGGTAAACATTGAAAATTGCGCCAAGGCTTCGGAAAAGCGGAAATCATTATTTACCGTGTGTTTGTGTATATTCCAACTTTTCGAGGATAATGGGTTTTGGCTATATCCGCCTTTTCCAAAATTAAGTTCGGGTTTGGTCTCCACGCAAGGCTATTGGAGTTCAAGTCATTTTTTGGAAAGTTAACCCACATCTCAGATCCACGATACCAACACTTTAGTTTTGAAGTTTATGGATTCAGGGCGGCAAAAGTAGTTGTGGGGACTGTGCTCCCATTTGTGCACTACTTTTGAACCTGCCTTCCTCTGATTGTATAAGGAACTAGATTCCTTTCCCTCTTTTTTTTCAATATATAAAAAGTAACCGACTGCCTTTAAAGATATATATATATATATAATATATATATATATATATATATATATATATATATATATATATATATATATATATATATATATATATATATATATATACACATACATTCCCATAGAGATTAAATAAGTTTTAAATAAATTAAAAATGAGAATACTTTTACATATGTGAAATTTATAAAATATAAATAATATTATAAAGAACGAGGAAAGACGAATCTTAACCAAGGATCCAAGGGAAGAGAGAAAGCAAAGTGACTAAAAATGAATTAGGAAAGATAGTGTATGCTTTTTATAGTGTATGAGAGAAGAGAGAGAAAAGAAGAGGATAGAGATAGGGAAAGAAGGGGAAGAGGGAGAGAAGGAGACATAGATATGGAGGGGGCGAGAGGGGGGAGTGAGAAGGAGAGAGGAAGGGATATAGAAACAAAGTTGGAGGGTGGATAGAGAGAGAGTGTGTGATGAGGGGGATAGATGGAGGGAGGTGGGAGAGAAATGGAAAGAGAGGACTTGAGAGAGGGGGAGAGAGAGATGGAGTTGGAAGGGAAAAAAGACATAGAGAGAGAAATGTGGAGAGAGAGGGGGAGTGACAAGGAAGAGATAAAGAGACGATGAGGGAGAAGAGGAGAGCAAGAGGGAAGAGAGAGGGGGGGGGGAAGAGAGAGAGGGAGAGGAAGAGGGAGGGGGAGAGAGGAAGAGGAAGGGGGGGAGAGTAAGAGGGAGAG
Source organism: Pinus taeda (assembly GCA_000404065.3). NCBI lineage: Eukaryota > Viridiplantae > Streptophyta > Pinopsida > Pinales > Pinaceae > Pinus > Pinus taeda. The sequence continues at coordinate 103,044 of APFE030160152.1, forward strand.
TGTGTATATTTTTTGGGGCGAGAAGGAGAGACAAAGGGAGATAGAGAATAAATGGAGGGGGGAGAGAGGGTAGGAAGAGAGAGGCAAAAAGCGGGGGGAGAGGGAGAGAGAGAGAAAGAGAGAAGGGAAGATAGAGGGGGTGAGGAAAGGGAGGGAGAGACATAGGGATAGATATATAGATGTGGAGAGAGAGTGTGTATATATTGGGGTTGAGATGAGATAAACGAACGGGGGGGGGGAGAGAGAGAGAGTGAGAGAGAGAGAGAGAAGGGGAAGAGATAGAGAGGGAGAGGGAGAGATAGATAGATAGGTAGATAGATATGGAGAGTGAGAGTGTATGTTTGCGGGCTGATATAGAGAGATAAAGAAGGAGAGATAGAGGGAGATAGAGATTTAGATGGAGGGGGCAATAGGGAATAAGAGAGAGAGAGAGTGTGTGTGTGTGACATGTGTTTAGGGAGATGAGATAGAGAGACAAATAAGGAGAGATGGAGGAGGTATATATATATATGATAGGGGGAGAGAGGGAAGAAGAGAAATATAGAGAAAGGGATGGAGAAATGGAGAGAGAGAGACGGGGGAGAGAGGTAAGGGGGAGAGAGAAGGAGAGAGGCATAGAATGGAAGGTGGAGAGAGAGGGAAGAATAAAGAGACACACATAGACAAATACAGACATAGAATTTAGATCCACAAAGTCATGAATATTTTTCTTTTTCACTAAAATATATGTATGGATTTCAGTGTAGCTGTTGATTTCTAATCCTATTTGATCGCTTGCACTAGATGCATTGATTTCAATGTAGATGTTGATTTCTAATCCTATTTAATACCTTACACTAGATGCATTGATTTAAGCGTAGATGTTGATTTTTACTCCTATTTTATTACTTGCACTAGTTGCACTACTTTTAGTGTAGATATGGGTTTATAATCATAATTGGTCTCTTGCACTAGATGCATTGATTTTAGTGTAGATGTCAATTTCTAATCCTATTTATTACCTTACACGAGATGCATTTATTTCAGTGTAGATGTCGATTTCTAATCATATTTAATACCTTACACTAGATGCATTAATTTCAGTGTAGATGTTGATTTCTACTCCTATTTGATTGCTTGCACTAGATGGATACGTTTCAGTGTAGATATTGATTTCTAATCCTATTTGATTGCTTGCACTAGATGCATTGATTTCAGTGTAGATGTTGATTTCTAATTCTATTTGATCGTTTGCACTAAATGCATTGATTTCAATGTAGATGTTGATTTATGATTTGATGCAACTAGATATATGATGTACATTAATTTCAAAGTAATTTGATTAATAGTGTGCATTGATTTCAGTGTAAGAAAATCTTTTCCCCTTCCATCTATATCTCTATCTCCCATTGTCTCTCCTTCTTTATCTCTCTATCTCATCCCCCAAACATACACACACTCTCTCCATCTCTCTCTCTCCCTCTCTCTCTCTCTCCTCTCTCCCCTTTCCCCGCCTCTCTCTCTTGCCTTCTCTCTCTCTCTAACACCTCTCTTCCATATCTATATCTCTTCCTCCCTCTCTGTCTTTGCCTCCTCTTCTCCCCCCCCCCCCCCATTTATAATATCTTTATCTCCCCTATATCCAAAAATGTGTGCTTCTCGAAAACTATAAACTATTTGTAATTGGTTACATTCTTATTATTCCCATTTTCCATCATACAACATTATTAATCACTTTGCATTTAAACACGGTAATAGAAAATAAATACCATTGAAAATGATATGGGATTTAACACTCCATAAGTCACAATGACTAACTTTAGAGAAAACTGCTATTAATATTGAAGAGCAACGGAGACAAGGTATCATGTTTACTACAATAGCTCAAGTTATATATTTGAATGTCGTATGATTTCAACTGCCCTTTTCATATGATCTATATGAGAAAATGGCAAAACTAATAGGTGTGACAATAAGAACAATAGAAGAAAATAGTTTTAGATTGATCACAATGAATATTGTTTGTAATTGACTATATTCTTATTATTCATATTTTCTATCATTCAACAATGTCACTTTGCACTCAAAAATTTTATTTCATCATTCAAGTTACTAACAATCTCTCTCATCTCAACAAATTGAGGTAACCAGGAAAATTTAAAATTAAATTGACGAAATTAATCTTAGACATATTTAGCTTATTTAAAATGATCAAAATAATTAGACGTTCAATAAAATTTGTATGATCACAGACAAATGAAACCAACCTAAATCCATCTTAACCCCAAATTTATCAAGCACCGAAAGGGATAAATTCTCTTGAGGTGTAAACCTTTCCTCAACTTTTGCACTCAAAAAATAGGTTTGCACCTCGAGAGATTTGATCCCTCTCGATGCTTGATAGATCCGGGGTTAAGAAGGATCTATGTTGGTTACACAGAAGTACATTCTCTTAACCATTAAGTCCACAAGTTAATCAAAGTCACTATGTACACCATATTTATCAATCTTACTATGTTATTTGTAACCCATCTTTTAGCTATACCCACATTTTTTTCCCAATATTGATCATATTATATAAATTGAAATCAACTATTCAAACTTCTAATGCAACCTTCACCTAAATGAGGACCTTCTTATTCAATTAGTGAATTTATTTGGAACAACTAGGAAGACGGAATAGATAGAGTTTGGATTAACTATAGTTAATGGAGCCTTAGCCAACGAAAGCAATCTCGGGGATATTCTTATTTCATATTTCAAGGACATTATCAAGAATGCTATGTGAGTAATTAAACCTTTTATAATTTGTTTTCAGATATTCTTAGTTCATATTTAAGGATATTATCAATTATACAATGTGAGTAATTTTTTTGTAATTTATTAATTAGATTTATTTTGATTTATTGAGAGAGAATAAATTATTATCCTCACCACTCATTATAAATATTTACAAATAACCTATTAAATTTATATTAAATATATTATATTTTAATACCAAAAAAACGTTGAACCTTAAAAAATATTTTATCTTTTACACATATTAATAATAATATGCTTGGTTACATACAAAAAACCAAGAAACACTTTATAATTTGTTTAATACTTTGTTGTCTATCTATTATAAACATTATTTTGATACTTCTACGAGAACCCTTCTACATTTGCACTTTGGAGTATTACGTTTTTTTTCTTATTTGCATGATAAAAACTACAAAGTTAATTGGTTTAAGTTGGTTACTAAAAAAGGGAAAAAAAAAGTGTAAAAAGGGGCATGGAGATTGTACTACTCGTCTTTTTGCATTGTAAAATTACTAAATCAAATTATTTTGCACTATGATAATGCAGATAATTTTTCTTTATATTTTTATTGAAATTAATTCATCAAATTGTTTTCACATTGTCACTGCTAAAATGAAGGTAATGAATCATACTCCAAGGTAATTAATTGAAAACAATGTGATAATTTATTGTTAAGTTCAATCACAAATTTTTAATTTACCATTGTTGAAATTAAATGCACCAATATATTGTAATTGAAATCAATGTGCTAGGTTATTTTTTGTATGTCATTGTTCAAAGTTAATCACGAATTTTTAATATATCATTGTTGAATTCAATGTACTAAATCATTTTAATGTATTAGTGTTGAAATTAAATATTAAATGAATTTATAATGTATTGTTATTAATAACAATATATCTGTGATGAAATTATTTTGTATTGTTATTAAATAAATGTATTTTATTTATTTGCAAATCATATTCAAAATTAAAGTTATAATACATTTAGAATTAGAATAAATATCTCAAATGTTAAGATTGTATGATAATATCTCAATTTAAGGTCTAAAATGAGCCTCATAAAGAAAATAATAAAATAAAAATTATGATTTTTTATGGGAAAACAAAGAAAAATATTTTGTTTTTGTACTTTCAGATTATCTCCTTATAGGTTTACTCAAATGTCAAGTGTAGGCTCCTGTTGGATGCAAAATTTGATTCCGCATCCAATGAGTACCCACTTTGCATACTTTTGAGTACAACCACATAAAAAAGTGAAAACACATGAAAAACATATTTATTTATAAACTTTTAAAGGAAAAAAAATAAATTTGTTTTTTAATTGTATTTTCAGCTTATCTCATTATATGTTTACTCAAATCTCAAGTGTAGGCACCCATTGGATGTGTAATTTAATTCTTCTATGCCCAAATAGTAATATTTTCATTTTTTTTGGTGTGGGTCTACTAAAACAATTTGGAGATAGTACTTTTGGATGTAGAATAATTATATCCAATGGGTTCCTACACTTGAAATTTGAGCAAATATATAAGGACATAAGCTAAGAATACATTAAAAAATAATTTTCTCTCTAAAAGTATTTACCCCTAGGGATGACATCATCATTTTGAATAATATTGGTTCTTTTGAAGTTTAATTTGTTAGTAGATTGTTTATTTTGAGACCCATTTTTGACATCAAAATTCCCCTAATGACAAAGCCTTGCAACTCCTATGGGACTACAAGCTATCATTGATTCAAAATGTGCCTTTTGGGTTTTAGAGGTTGAATAAATGGGTTAAATTGTAAGTTATAATAGAGTATGACTCGACCCCAAGAAAGTTGTGGCTATGCAACATTAGCCCCATGGTAGGACCCTAAAGAGCTTGCATGAGTTCTTAGGACATACGAGCTACTATAAGAATCTTGTGAAGAATTATAGAAAATGTGTTGCTCCCTTGACTACTAAAAGGAAATTCCTTTGTATGGGGGATGTAGTCAAGTAGGTCTTCTCAACTTTAAAAGATTCCATATGTTCTACTCTAGTAATAATAATGTATTATGGGATAAATCAGAAGGTTGATAAAAATCCCAAGTGTTGTAGAGGTATTTGCATCCACACAACATTACAAATATGATTGATGGTTAGAATAAAACACAAACATAACTCGTAGAATATAAATATGAATGAACTGGCATGCAAGTAATCAAACACATAAGAGAAACAAAGTGAATGGGAATCAAACTCTTTATTATCAATGAAGTAAGGGTTTGATGGCCTACAAATAAGACACAAAAGGAAATTATGTTGAGCCAAGTGAGTTTTCTTGAATCCCCTTAAAGAAGGTCCTTATTGATCTCTTTCTCTTTCCCAATCAAGAAGTCCACAAGCTCTTCCAATGGTGGGAAGCTTGTCAAGAGGTAGTATTAATGCATGTAATAGCTTGAAAGTTGGAGGTAGTCCTAGAAATATTTGGGCAAAATAACACTATTTTTCTTCACTTATCCAAATGGTTACCCATGGCTCTTATCTATATGTTTTTCTCAAGCTTCTTTGAAATTGGTTGATGGTGTGAATAATGCTCAAGCACATTGTGGTTTCCAATGCATGAGAGGGACATGACAAGAGATTTGAGTTTCCAAAGTACTTATAATTAAATGACTTAGAGCTATAAATTGATGTAACTTACACTTGGCACTTTTCTTCTACTGGGATATTCATCATTTCTTGTGCTACTCATTTATGAACTACCACTTTCTATGGATTCATGAATCTATCGAATGAAGAGTTGTGCAGATCACAAAACATTATATGGTGGCTTTATGTGGATGGAAAAATATCCATTTTATAAAGTTTTACAGTTACTTCAAGGATACTAATTAATTTTCATAGATGACCTTAACCTTGGTGTACTTTCCTCATGTATTTTCAATTTTTTCGGTGTGGTTTTGCTCAAAAGTATGAAAAGTGAGTACTCATGGCCAGATTAATGGCAACCATGGCCAGATTAAATTTATAAGATCAAGGCTTGAAGAAGCATCATTTCCACCACTGTGCCCAAATAAGTCGCGTTTACAAGCGCCCCAAAACAAGTGCCCCATGTTTTGGGTGAAACCACGACGCCCAACCTTTCAATGTGTGTACCGCGGATTTCTACCTCTGGGATGCTATTTTCTACCCCTGGTTCTTCAAGGTGCTATTTTACAAGCATACTCACTTACATGGAGCTAGGATAGGTGTAAGGGGATGGAGTAAACAAGTGCACAATGTATTTTAAAGTGTTAGTCAGTCATATTATCGAGATAGGTATTAGATTAAATTATTTTAGCATCTTGAGGATCAAACATTTCAAGAATCAAATTTTCCAGCGTACACAATTTTTTTCCAATGCCTTGACAAAGCAAACAGGGTTAGCTTGTAAAGTGCATGAATTGCCTGGAACTAGCACATTCAAGGTTGTTATTTGAAGAAAGGGGGATAATAGAAGAGTAATCCCTAGACATCCTAAAGCCATCAAGAAGGTTAGCTTGCGGCCATGGTTTATTTGAGCGGCTAATGCAAAGTTCTTTGTTTTTTCCTACATAATTTAAGGGACCATCTTAACTTCCAAATCTTTGTACAAATTACAAAATATGCAAGAAACATGTGTTTGATAAAGTTCTTATTTATTCTATGATGTTTGAGTGCTTAATGTTTAGAGATAACATAGTTTAAATGTTCACACTTTTATTTTATTTTAATTTTCTTTAAAATTAATAAAAATGATTGAAATCTCCCGATCAGGATGAGAGAGGGCGTCAGAGGTGACATCCTTCGATTTGATATGGTTAGTACAAGGACAATAACTACCACTGTCACCCACATGCTCAAGGCAGGGGTTGCAGTGTCCTTAGCCATGAATGCATGGTCAGTGGGCTGGTAAGGTGGAAGAGGGAGGAATAATGTAGGGAGGAGGAGGTGGGAATGGCATTCAATGTGCCAGGCAGGAGAAAATTGTAATGGAGAAGGAAGGTGTCTCAGAGATGAACAGGGGCGAAGGCACCTTGGCTGCGGGCTAGCAACGATTCTCTAATATGTAATTTGGTCTCGTTCCTGCTTCATTTCTATGATCTGGTTGGGTTCCTGCATGAATTACATGAGCTGGTGGGTTTTCACTAGGGGAAAGGGAGGGGCAAGAGGCCGTCCCAACGGGGCTTAATACTTTATGGGAGAAACAGGGGAGGACAGGGAGGGCCATGGCCTAGCTTTGCATTTTGTTTTTATCGCATTTAAGTTAGAGTCTCGACAACGACATTGGTAATGTTGGGTTGAGCAGAGACACAAGCCCCTACTTAGCTGCTCAGATCAGGGGTATAGGGGATAACGGGCGTGCCATGTCTGGGGGCTGAGTGTTAAAGGGAGAGGTAGGAAAGAGTCGTGATTAGGGGGTTGGGATATTAGCTATGTCAGTAATTTGCTGAGAAAACCCTGACATCTGCATCTACATGGTAGCAAGGGTGCAACTATGGACCCTGGGCGATATATGGGAAAGAGGGGAAAGCATAACCATGGTGGGCAACTACTGGTTGAGGGAGTTGCATGCGGGTATGATAGAAATCACAAAGCTAGGCTCCAGATGGGCCTGAAGGCTTGCCTGCAACTGTAGGGGGATGATAGGTAACTGCACCATGGTAAGGGGGCGGGGCACTGTGAGGAGACTGGGGAACCACACTCGAAACCCAATTCCCCTGGCCACTTGTGGGCACTGAGATACCTTAACCTGCAAAAAGCGAAGCATGGCAGAGAGGAATTTTAGGAATAGTTGCGTCGTGATGATGCGAATGGGTTGATGGAACTAACATTGTTTGACTGTCCATAGGGAATCACTGAATAGGGTATGGCTCTAGCAAAGTGAGGGCATGTCCGTGGCAGTAGGGGCTGGGCCCACCAGGAAACCAAGAGACCGAGCACGACGGAAGGTCGTAGGGGCTGTAAGCCTGTTGAGCACCTCATAGCAGAGGCATCAACGACATACTGGGATGAAATGGATGAAGGCATCCGGAAGCTGATTGACAATTGGGAAGTGGAGATAAAATATGAAAGTGAACCAGACAAGGAGATAAAAGACTGGAGGACGATGGTTCTTGATCCAGGGAATACACGAAATAGAATTATGTAGTTCAAACACACCCTATAATTATACTTATTAATGAAAAGTCTACTTGGAAAAGTGACAGAACAAAACTCTATGGGGATGGCAATCACAATGCAGGGCCTGCGCAGTTATAAAAAAGACATGGAGAAAATCCTATTTCAGTTGCACAAACAAGACATCAAGATGGATCGTATTGACCATCACATCCTTTGCATCTTGGAGCTGTATGGAATGCCAGGGGAAACTGCTGAAGATCCTGCTCCTGTAGCCTTTGTCTCTAATGAGAAAAATGCTCAAGAAGACTATATTCATCATGCTTAGGTTTTGTTTATGCGGGTAGCTTTTAATTTCCTGCTGCATATGTCAGTTGTTATAGTTATATAGTATTTGGACATGAGACTGAGACTTACCTAGATTTGCTAGAAACGTTGATGCAATTTTGTTTTTGGATGGTGTATAATGTTGACTAGTGGCCAACAGACTTGGTTTACCCTCGGAGCAAGTTGAGGCCACCTAGTAAATCTATGTGGTGTAAATTTCCCTAATATATAATAGAAAATTGATGGACCTGCCAAGCTTTACAAAAAAAAAATGAATGAAATATTAAATTTGATTTTTAAAATTTCAAATTTAAAATCTCTTTATGCATTTAAAAATACATTATGAAAAAAACCAAATTCGTGTAACATTGTTTTACTGATTTTAACCTCATAAAAAACAAAAACCAAAAAATAGATAAAATTAAACTACATGATAACATGGTTGGAATTTGGATTCCTCTTTACCCGTCAGACAATTTTTTTTTTTTTTACGTTTTGGATCTTTATGCTTCCTGATAAGGAACATTATGTTTACAAATTTTCCTTTCAAGAGTGATGTTTTAATAACAAGTTAACCATTCACCAATAAAGTTTTGATACAAAATTTTCTTTCAATAACAATTATAAGAAAAAAACGAAATAACCATAACACAAAAATGCCTTATTGAATCTTATTGTTCCTTTTTATAATTAGAGTAGTCTTTAAGTGTGACTTTTTGAAAAGTTTTATAGTTTGTTTTCTAGTATAATTTGTCTAGAATCCATATACGTAGTCAAAAATCCGATTTAAACAACACAAATCACGATCCCACCATAAATTTTTTTGCCATGGATCCATGAGAAACTCCAAAACATCACACTTAAATACTACTCCATACTAAGTCTTTTTCCAAATTCAACAACAATATTTGATCAATAACAAATCATTATATAATGTAAAGATTATGTGCTTCTACTATGGTTTATGACATATTTTATTATAAAATCAACCAGTATCATTCTTTATCTAAGCTAACCTACAACAAATCATTCTATGATATAGAGTTGCTTTGCTTCTCCTCTATTATGGGTCAAAACACTTTTTTAATTTAAAATCAACCAGCTATTCTTCTAATATATTATAAGTTTAAAATTAACCAGTTATTGCATTGTCGACTGTGTATAATTTGTTTTGAACCAGATATACAATCAACTACTTGTAATGTTTAACAATTATTTTTAATCTTAAATCGATTTTTAATTTGGTTATTGAGAAATTTTAATATAAAAAATAAAATTCAAAATACAAAATATGTAATCATTAAATAAACCAAAAAACTTTTCAAAATGTTGCACTTAAAGACTAATCTCTTTAAGTATTTCCTTCACCAAAAGATTGGATATAGATTACCTAAGCAAGTCATAAGAGTGAACACAAAAAGAAAACGTTTTTTTTTTTGTTGAACTTAGGTTAGGATCCCTTAGTCTATTGGATGGAAGTACTTAGTTTATGTTAGGATAAAATTTGGTCCCTATCTGTGCATGATAGATACAAACTTTAGATGGATCTAGGATGGTTTAATTATTAATCGCAAATTTTGTAATATGTGAAAGATAAAAAGAGTTTTGAAATTTTGGTCGATATGTGTAACAAAAATGTATTTTTTTTAAATATTTTTATAAAATACGTGGCGACATCCTACTGTACTAGTTTAATTGAACTTCATTGTTTTACTACATTCTAAAATTTTGTTATTTTTATTGATGATAACAAGAAAAATAAAAAAAATTATGGTAGTTTTGTTGCATTGTTCCATGTATTCCATTTTATAGTTCGACAATTTTAAATTTAGAAAGAGTAAACCATTTGCATGTTAGTAATCAAATGAACATAAACCATGGTCAACCATCATCGACCATGCTTAACCATGGTCAATCATAGTCAACCATAGTCCAACATCACATTGTGACAAAGATTGTCTCTATATGAAAATCTACCATGGTCAACATGGTCAATAACCATGGTCACGTTGTGCCAAATATTGTCTCTTGGTCCAACGTCACATTGTGACAAAGATTGTCTCTTGCTCCAACATCACATTGTGACAAAGATGGTCTCAATATAAAAATCAACCATGGTGAACCATGGCCCAATGTCACATTGTGATAAAGATTCTCTCAATATGAAAATAAATCATGGTAAACCGTAATCCAACTTTGTATTGTGACAAAGATTGTCTCAATATAAAAATCAACCATGGTTAACCATGTTTGTTTTATGGTTTATAATATTTATCTGAAGGTTTATATACCTCGGGTTTACAATATTAATTCCTTGGGTTTAATATTATTCCCTTTGGTTTTAGTATTAATCCCTTAGTTTTATTAGTGCCTTGGGTTTATTCCCTTGTGTTTTTTATTTACCATGATCAACCATAGTCAATGACCATGGTCACATTGTGACAAAGATTGTCTCATGGTCCAACGTCACATTGTGACAAAGATTCTCTCAATATGAAAATCAATGGGTTTATAATATAAATACCTTGGGTTTAATAATCTAAGGATTGTCTTAATATGAAAATCAATCATGGTCAACCACAATTAATCATGGTCAATCATGGTCCACTATGGTCAATCCTAGTAAATCATGGTCAATATGAAAATCAATCATGGTCAACCATCATCAACCATGCTCAACCATGGTGAATCATGGTTAACCATGGTCAACCATGGTCCGACATCACATTGTGACAAATATTATCTCTATATGAAAATATACCATGGTCAATCATGGTCAACCATGGTCAATAAGCATGGTCACATTATGACAAATATTGTCTCATGGTCCAACGTTGTATTGTAACAATCATGCTCATCCATGGTAAACCATGGTCCAATGTCACATTGTGACAACCATGCTCATCCATGGTCAACCATGCTCATCCATTGTAAACCATGGTCCAACATCACATTGTGACAACCATGCTCATCCATTGTAAACCATGGTCCAACATCACATTGTGACAACCATGCTCATCCATGGTCAACCATGGTCTAACGTCGCATTGTGACAAAGATTGTTTCAATATGAAAATCAACCATGGTCAACCATGGTCAATCATGGTGAACCATGGCTCAACATTGCATTGTGATAAAGATTCTCTCAATATGAAAATCAATCATGGTGAACCATGGTCTATTGTAGCATTATGACAAATATTGTTTCAGTATGAAAATTAACCATGGTCAATCATGGTTAACCATGTTTGTTTTAGGGTTGATAATATTTATCTTAGGGTTTATATACATTGGGTTTGCAATATTAATCCCATGGGCTTAATATTATTCCCTTTGGTTTTTAGTATTAATCCCTTGGGTTTACTAGTGCCTTGGATTAATTCATTAGATTCAGTAACCCATTGGGTTTATAATATTAATCCCTTCGGTTTTATAATTGACCATGGTGAACCATGGTCAATCATGGTAAACCATGGTCAATAACCATAGTCACATTGTGACAATTATTATCTCATGGTCCAACGTTGCACTGTGACAACCATGGTCAACTATGGTCCAACATCACATTGTGACAACCATGGTCCAATGTCGCATTGTGACAACCATGGTCATCGATGGTCAACCATGGTCAACTATGGTCCAACGTCGCATAGTGACAAAGATTGTCTCAATAAGAAAATCAACCATGGTCAACCATGGTCAATCATTATCAACCATGGTCTAATGTCACATTGTGACAAAGATTCTCTCAATATGAAATTCAATTATGGTCAACCATGCTGAACCATGGTCCAACGTCACATTGTGACAAAGATTGTCTCGATATGAAAATCAACAATGGTCAACCATGTTTGTTTTATGTCTTATAATATTTAATTTATGGTGTGCATACCTTGGATTTAGAATATTAATCCGTTGGGTTTATTATTATTCCCTTGGGTTTTTAGTATTAATCCCTTAGGATTATTAGTGTCTTGGATTTATAATATCAACCACTTGGGTTTAATAATCTAAGGGTTCATATTCCTAGGGTATAATATTATTGATATGATTTATAATATTAATCCTAGGGTTTAATATAAATCTCTAGGGCTTATAATATTAATTATTATTGTAATTTATGATAATAAATAATAATAATAATAATAATATAATAATAATAATAATAATATTATTATTATTATTTATTAATATTAATATTAATATTATATCCATATCCATTGACGCCTATCTACGTATAACAATCACATTTAATAATGTGGTTGTGCACGTGATTGATATAAACCTATCGACATATATCAAGCTCATTTATTAATGTGGTTGTGCTAGTTAATATATTAAATGACCATTTTATCTTATGCATAAAGGATTGTGTTTTAAAAAATAGAGCACGAATAAAGCCAAACCTTTCTTAATTCAAAATGTTTGGTTATACTTATATATATTACAAAAAACTATTTAAAAAACTTGCATAAACGAGAACCCAAAATTCAATTAAACCTACATTTCTATTAAATAATAAAATCTTAGTTAAGTTCCTCTATCTATTCTTAATTTCTTTGAAATAGATAAAAAAAAATCATTTATTGTTTTCGTCGATAATTACAAATGAACCCATCATCTGAGCCAAACAATAATGCTCTATTATAGTCACATCTTATGTATGTGACCTTTGTATTTTTCCCACGAGTGCCCATGACCAACAATTGTCTAGGATGATGTTAACATGTGGATGAAAATAACACCAACCATCTAGAATGATGTTGACTTATGGATGGAAATAAAACAAGAATATTATCCGAAGTAAACATCCAATGCTTTGGATACCAAATATCAATTTTTTTACCTACAAATATGGTATATTTTTTAACTAAAAGATTCAACTATGATTATGAGTATCATTTGGACTATGTTTAAAATGAATGTAACTATGAGTATCATTTCGACTATGTTTAAAATGAATGTGATTTAAAGGTATATAAATTTATTAAAAATAAATTTTAGTAATGATTACAATGGAGATTGAATTTTTTATACTTCAAAATTAAAATTACTTATTAATTATGAATCAAACTTAAAATTATATATAAAAAAATAGTTTTCTCATATGTAAAAAATATAGATTTAAAATTCAAATTCTAAAAACATTAAATATAAATAAAATTCTATCTTTTATATAAATAGCTGATGAATTTGATATAATATTTCTTAAATAATAATAAATCATTTGCATTTGTAAGTCTAAATAACAACTAAATATAATTAATTTTAGTCTTGAGGATGTGGTCCAACGGTTAGGTGGGGAGGTTTGGTCCCCATAGCTCTCATGGTCTAATCTCAGACAAGATTTTGTACACTTGAGATCTTTTCCAAGTGTCATTTCTTAAAGTTACAAAAAAAAAACTAAATATAATTAATTTTACTGCTTGAAAAAATTGACAATTATGCCATGAAAATTGTTGAAAATGCAGCGAGAAATTCTCAATTTGATTTTGCCTTGATTAAATTGAGAAAATTCGAATTTCCACATTAGCAGACAACTTGGATGCAGTTAACTTGTGTCATGTGACTTGTGTCACCCAATTTACTTAGTAAACTCGAGTTGGAGGAGTTAGAGTTTAGTTAAGCATGTGTGATTGCTAATTTGTAGCAATCAAGGTCAATTATTTCAAGTTGTTTTTAGTTGAACTAGTTTCAACTGTTGGAGGAAGTAGTGGAAGGTTAGTTGTGCAGTGGGACTTCAGTCAAACTCAATGATCATCCAGTTAATTGATCAATCAACCCAAAATAGCTAGCGCATGCAGAGAATTCGAGTTCCCCAGCTGTGGTGGAGATTCCAAGGCAACATAACATCAATTGTAGACTAGTCTTGAGTGTACATGTGTTTCCTGTAGTTAGATGATCAACCTTTTGAATTGTGCAATCCATTTTGGAGAAATTCCTAAATAATAGGGGCCTAATTTATCAAGGATTTATGCAAGGAAATAGGGACTCAAGCAAAGGCAGAATTTGACTAAGTCTGGGTCAGAGCTTCTCAGTGAGCAGAGATATAAGGTTATTCACTTGCAGGTTGTGCTCAGTTGAGAAAAAAAATTGCAATACATCTCTATTCATTAGACTAATGCAATCCCTGGGAAAAATGCTATGTGCATGTGTGTTATTTCTCAATGCATGTTTGTGATTAATATTCTAAATTGTGAATTGAATTTCATAGAGCAATAGAGTAGGTTTGTGTCTTGTGATTTTGATTAAACTTCATGAGTAGTTGCAAATCTATCAAATGGGGTGGAAGATCCACCAAATGGATGTAAAAACGACATTTCTAAATGGATTTATTGAGGAGGAGGTGTACATTGAGCAACCAGAAGGCATTGAGACATTTGATCGGGAGTCTAATGTGTGTAGAACCAAATGAACATTGTGCAATCTCAAGAAAGAACCCCGTGAAGTGGATGCAAACCTCTATCACATCTTGATAGAAGGTAAATCGCTTATTATTGTCTTATATGTTAATGATTTTGTAGAAATTTTGAATAATATGACACTTATTCACAGAGATTATCCTAATTATACACTATTTGTGGAATCATAAATAATACATAACCTCCTCTATGTTGATCATTAATTTAGCAATATTAAAAAACATACACATGCGCACATTGAAGCATCAATCACACATATCAACACAGTATGTACCTGGAGAAAGCATAAAGCTAAAAACCCCACAACTATCTGTATATTATATTGATTGAGATCATGTAACAATACATAGTACATTACTCCTCGCAAGTACTTAACACTATCTCCACCTGTTACACACAATACAACACAGATCTGAATCAATCACTGGCTCAAATCACCTCTGCTGGTTTCCTGCCTCCACTACGCAATCCTACATAGAGAATGGATGAGAACACTGATGAATGAATGATCCAAATTCGTATTTCCCTTGGATATACCACACAATCCTCATTGGAAATACTCAATCCATTGGTTGTGCAAATCACATGCACAACTATAGTCACAACTAAGAGCTGTCTTGCCCTTTCACTCACCTCTAACACTTGTCTCCATTGAACTGTCTATGCACTGAGTTAACTGATGTATTCTTTAGTTGATTTATGAGTTAATAATTAGTGAATTAATTTAATAATTAATTCACACCACTCATCACTTAGTCTATTGATCAGTTAGACTAAATACAACTAGTTCAACTAAGTCAAACTGAACACAACTCCATCAACTCCTGATCCAACTCCACAGAACTCAATCACTAAAGTTCTAATTGAAGTCCTTCATGCAATAGCTCAAGTAACCCATAAGAACCACGTATTTCCTTCTGGCAGCTGCATGTGCCACATCCATAGCTCGAACTGAAGTGCTCCAAGAGAAAAAGATAATGTTTATAGTCCAAATATTATTAATAGCTAACAATATTCGACTGTTCTATTTTTAGCCTGGCATTCTAAAAATAGACTCGCCCATATGTCTAAAAATAGAGGTCCATCTATTTTTACCAACTTGACCAATCATCCACAACTAGCATCCTGCAACTCATAGACCATGATCCATATGTCTAAAATAGACATAGTCTAAAAATAGAATTTGCGCCAAAAATAGACTGCGGGACCACTTAGTGAAGGTGACTTCTTTTCACTAAGCTCCATCATCTTGTTGCATTCTCAACACTCCCTCTCAACAAGATATGGATTATCTGCAACCCCTATCCTGTAACTCTGGAATGTTCTGCATGCACACATCTACCTGGTCCACTTGCTCCAACAACACTTGGAACAAAAACACTCCCAACTGACCCCTCTGTTGGGCTAGGAACATACTCTGATGCTGAAGCTCTACCTATTGTAAACAAGTGCTCCCTCTCTGACATCTGTGCTACTGCAACATATCCATGCATCTCCCACCATTGCACACCTCTCTGTGCCACCTAGCACTGTGAAAAACACTTGTGCCTCTCGCATTGCTGCAGCCTGCTAGCCATGCGCTGTCCTAGGATTCCCTGCACTGTCGCTCTCTCTGCCGCTCCATCCGCATTTGTCTCTACCCAATTAGTCAGTTCCTGTTACTCCACATCGAGGCTCCTGTAGCAAGGTCTCATCCAAGAGGTTGGGTACCTCAAGGATCATGCCCCTCCTCCTTGGGACGATCACTCTATATCGCCCCACCTCCTACCTGGAGGTATGGC
>APFE030160152.1:123174-147389 GCA_000404065.3 Pinus taeda
CATGCATCTTGAACCTCAATAGCATACAGGTTCTTGACCCGTGAACCAATCTGCTTCACCTGTCTAGTGATGATGTGTCTAAGGAAAACCTTTCCCTCTCTGAAGACTACATCATAGCCTCTGTCTTCCAGCATCGCAATTGACACCAATTTTCTCTTCAGTCCTGGTACATACTTGACATCGGTCAAGGTAATTCGAGATCCATGCTCCCTCTGAAAAATAACCGTGCCTACACCTGAGACACTATACTTCTCATCATTACCCATCGCTATGAGTATCTGGAGATCTTTCTCCTCCAAAGTACTGAACAAATTTTTATCACCTGTCACGTGGAAATAAGCTCCACTATCAAGAAACCAACCACTTCCCATCATGGATGAAACCATGCATGCGAAGAGTGTGAAATCCAACTCAAACTGTGAAGCAAGTGCCTCACCTTTAGATCCTTCCCTGGATCCCTTCTTGGATTTCCTCTGTGGGCAATTTGAGGCATAATGGCCCACCTCATGACAACGAAAGCATCACACTTTCGATTTTTCAACCTTCTTCCCATCATTGGAAGAACTAGATTCGAAAAGAGAAACCTTCTCCTTCCCCTTCTTCGCCTTACTCGCTAAGGCACAGTTCTCCTCATCATGCATAGATGAAGAACTGTCTTTGGTGCTCTGTCTAATCTCCTCCTACATCAAATCCGACCATAGTCATTCCCAATTTGGAAGTTTCTCCCTTCCATTCACTGAGTCCCGGTAGCTATGCCAGCTCTTAGGAAGGCCAAGGAGTGCTAGACTCACCATATCCTCATCATTGATAGTCACCCCCACACTTTCCAACTCATCTCGGCATTGGGTGAACTTTGTGAGATACTGGGGCATACTGTCTCCATTCTCACACTTAAATGTTTCTGAGTTTATCCTTGAGCGCCATTCCACCAGCTCAAAACTCAACCGCTTCTAATTTAAAATTCATGAGAACAAAGTATTTCTCGTACATAGATCCACTGTATGGGAATTCACCAGATATCTCACCTTCCAAAAGAAGGATGAATCCAGAGGCTACTTGGCTCGATTACAGACTCTGCCTGAAGAAATAAAATGTAGTCACTTCCTGAATAATAGATCTGATGATCAATCCTCACTTTGATATCCTGTAGAAATCTCTTCTACAAATCAACCTGCTCTGATACCATGTAGAAATTTTGAATAATATGACACTTATTCACAGAGATTATCCTTATTATACACTATTTACGGAATCATGCATAATACATAACCTCCTCTATGTTGATCATCAATTTAGCAGTATTAAGAAACATACACATGCGCACATTGAAGCATCAATTGCACATATCAACATAGTATGTACCCGGGGAAGGCATAAAGCTGAAAACCCCACAACTATTTGTATATTATATTGATTGAGATCATGTAAAAATACATAGTACAATACTCCTCACACATACTCAACACTATCTCCACCTATTACACATAATACAGCACAGATCTGAATCAATCACTGGCTCAAATCACCTCTGCTACTTGCCTGCCTCCACTGCGCAGTCTTGCATAGAGAATGGATGAGAATATTGATGAATGAATGATCCAAATTCGTATTTCCCTTGGATATATCACGCAATCCTCATTGGCAATACTCAATCTATTGATTGTGCAAATCACATGCACAACTATAGTCACAACTGATAGCTGTCTTGCCCTTTCACTCACCTCTAACACTTGTCTCCACTGAACTGTCCATGCACTGAGTTAACTGATGTATTCTTTAGTTGATTTATGAGTTAATAATTAGTGAATTAATTTAATAATTAATTCACACCACTCATCACTTAATCTATTGATCAGTTAGATTAAATACAACTAGTTCAACTAAGTCAAACTGAACACAACTCCATCAACTCCTGATCCAACTCCACAAAACTCAATCACTGAAGTTCTAGCTGAAGTCCTTCATGCAATAGCTCAAGTAACCCATAAGAACCACGTATTTCCTTCTGGCAGCTGCATGTTCCACATCCATAGCTCGAACTGAAGTGCTCCAAGAGAATAAGATAATGTTTATAGTCCAAATATTATCAAACAATATTCGACTGTTCTATTTTTAGCCTAACAGTCTAAAAATAGATTCTGCCCATATGTCTAAAAATAGAGGTCCATCTATTTTTACCAACTTTACCAATCATCCAAAAATATCATCCTGCAACTCATAGACCATGATCCATATGTCTAAAAATAGACATAGTCTAAAAATAGACTTTGCGCCAAAAATAGCCCGTGGGACCACTTAGTGAAGGCGACTTCTTTTCACTAAGCTCCATCATATTGTTGCATTCTCAACAGATTTGATTTTAACTGGTGATAAACAACTAATCAGATCTTACAAGGAGGAACTTGCAAGGGAATTTGAAACGAAGGACATGGGTCTCATGCACTACTTCCTCGGGTTGGATGTATGGAAATGCTATGGGGAATTGTTTGTCTCTTAAGGAAAGTATGCAAATGAGATACTACAAAGATTCTGCATGGAGAGTTGTAAACCCAAGGAGACACCTCTAGAGACCAACTGGAGGAAGGAGGATGCCACTTCAGGTGAGGAAGTGGATGCTACCATTTATCCACAACTAGTGTTTTCATTGATGTATCTTGTGAACACATAACCAAATATGTGTTATGCAGTCAACCAACTGAGCCACGTTATGGTTAGGCCAACCAAATTATTTTGGAAGGCAAAACATCATGTATTACGGTACCTAGAGGCACTTCCTAGTTTGGACTATGGTACAGACGAATAGAGGGAGTGAAGCTGTGTGAATACATATATGTGGATTGGCCAAGGAGTCCATCAAAATGAAAGAGCACATTAGGTGGAATTTTCAAGGTTGTGTGCGCAACTGTTTCCTCGTACAACAGGAAGAAAATATTTATGGCAGACAACTCAACAGAAGCAAAATACATGGTTGCAAGTCAAGCAACATGTGAGGCGATATGGATGAGAAAGACACGTGTTGGACTATTTGGTTAGATGATGGATCCAATTGTGATCTACTGTGATAATCACAGTTGCATCAAGCTCTCTGAAAATCATGTATTTCACTATCAATCCAAGCATGTATATTTGGTATCACCATATTTGGGATTATGTGCAAAGACGGATAATGTTTCTACAATACATTTCGACTGAGGAACAAGATGCTGACATTTTGACAAAGGCCTTGTCAAGAGGGATGCTCGAGTTCCATAGGTGTAGGATAGGGGTGGTTGATAATCCGTTTGTTATTGAGAGGTGGTGTTGAAAAATGCAACAATAAATTTTCAATTTGATTTTTCCTTGATCAAATTGAGAAAATTTGAATTTCCACTTCAACAGACAACTTGGATGTAGTTAACTTGCGTGACATGGATTGTGTCACTCAGTTTACTTAGTAAATTTGAGTTGGAGGAGTTAGATTTCAGTTAAGCATGTGTGATTGCTAATTTGTGGCAGTCAAGGTCAATTATCTCAAGTTGTTTTTAGTTAAACAAGTTCCAACTGTTGGAGGAAGTAGTGGAAGGTCAGTTGTGCAGTGGGACTTTAGTCAAACTCAATGATCATCCAGTTCACTGATCAATCAACCCAAAATATCTAGTGCATGTAGATAATTCGAGTTCCCTAACTGTGGTGGAGATTCTAGGGCAATGTAACATTAGTTGTAGACTAGTCTTGAATGTACAGGTGTTGCATGTAGTCAAACAATCAACCTTGAGATTTTCACAATCCATTTTGGAGAAATTCCTAAATAATAGGGGCCTAATTTCTCAAGGAATTGCGCAAGGAAATAAAGGCTCAAGCAGAGGTAGAAATTGACTAAGTCTAGGTCAAATCTTCTCAGTGAACAGAGAGATAGGTTATTCACTTGCAGGTTGTCCTAAGTTGAGAAAAACAATTGTGATACATCTCTATTCATCATATTAATGCAAGCGTACATTGGGGTTTTTAGTATTTTGCTTTCCTTCGGAAAAATATTGTGTGCATGCATGTTATTTCTCTTTACATGTTTGTGATTCATATTCTAAATTGTGAATTGAATTCGGCAGAGCATTAGAGTAGGTTTGTGTTTTGTGATTTTGATTAAAACTTCATAAGCAACTGCAAATCTACACCATAATTTTTATGGTATTGCACACATCGTTCAACAATGGGACCCTCATCATAGTGCGAGAATCTAATGCTTGTGCGCTTGGTGCTTGGTGTTGTTGTGTTGCGCTCACCTGTGAAGACTGACCATTTCATGGCAAAAGCAAAGCCCATGCGTTATATACCTCTTCAAGCTCTTATAAACTCTAATAACGAAAAGAAAAGTGATAAAGAAGGTTTGAAATGGTTTTTAGGATTGGCGACGAAGGATATTCCACAAATTTTGTCGACCAGATGCATTGATAACCCAAACAATGCCCAACTGAAGGTCGATTGTGCGATATTTAGCCAACCCACCCTTAATAGATTAAAAATAAGTTGTGACTAACATTGAAATTAAACACTAGATTGATAAAAATGTTAATGACATTGAAATAAAGAATTTTTCTTAAAGTGACTCACTTTCTGGATTTCATTTTTCAGGAGAAACCACCTGAATCGGTGGTTGTGACTCACTATCATTGTAAGAGGAGGAAAAATCAATATTTGTTAAGTACTTAGAAAGGGTTTTGACCTTCTTATTGGGTGTGTCAACTTTGTTCATCAATTCACCATACAAATGAGCAATTCTTGTTGGGAGTCAACTTTGCCAATTAAAACTTTCCCCATGAGAGTCTTGACATGCCTGTATAGATTAATGATTTGCATATATGAGGAAATTTTGGCTCTAGTGGAGTTCCTCACCTCTAGAATCCAATCCCTACTATCCCAATCAAGTTTTCTATCTGTAATATAACATCTTGATTGTCTAATCTGCGTCGCTACATCATAGATGGTCCTTTGAACCACTACAGGGATGATATCCATGTAATGCTCCATTGTTTCTTGTGTTTATGCTTGGGCCCCTATATGATGGGAAGAATAAGGACTATGATCAAAGGTTAGGGAAACACCTGGTCATCCTCTCCTTCCACTTCGTAGAGGAGCAGAATCTTGACACCTAGCCATTGAGTTGGCCCTTAGACTAGGAGGGTAGGGGTAGAAATTATCATGTGATAGGGAGTGGAGTAGAAATCCACAAGGGACGTGTAGGAGAACTGAGGAAAAGATAAAAAAAAATCTTAAAGAAACAATGAAAGGGAGTAGTAAGCCCAAAGAAGTGAAACAAGGCTAGCTCGAAGAAAGATAGGGAAGGGAGGTTAGAAAGGTATATGTGATGAGAACCATAGAAAGGCCAAGAAGTCAATGGGACAAAATAAACATGCCCCCCAAAATTAACAACTCTAGAGAAGGGATATATAATGAGAATCCAACAATTTCGAGTTCTAAGTACAATACAATGAGTAGGAAGTTGATAATTGAAGCAAAATCCCAAATTGAAATGATTAATATACCAAACTTGAAATTGCAAATACTACTTCGAATAGTGTTGGAGGTGGTGTTGCCCCTTCAGAAGAATTTTAAACTGATAATCACTGCAAGGCTTGCGTGAATCACAACCTCTAGAGTCTTCTTTCTAGGAAAATCAACTCTGCAAAAGCTCTCAATAACCCTTTAAAGGTAAACGACCTTCATGCAATAAACACCAAACAAGATGTTTAAATCCATAACTATCCACCCCATGTCATAATATTGATTCTTTCCTCCATGTATTTCCATAACGACCTTTGAAATTCCCGTGCAAGTCAAATTCTAGACAAGTCATCGTTCACTTGAGTTTCACACAATTAGTTTTAGGTGCTCTGCAAGCTCTTATAGGCATATCTTCATGACTATTTCCTAGGTGAAAAGTACAAGCTCCCATGTAGGGTGCCATTTCGAGAGTAGCTTGCCACCTTTATTTAAACCTATGGCTTCCATTAGAAACTGCAGAGAGTGGCATCTCATGTAAGCACCCTTTGTGAGAAAAAAATTATTATTTTTATTAATAATTAAAATAATAATATATGTTTGACAAAATTAAATAAAATTATATTATGTTAATAGACTTCCTAAAATTAACTAAAAATATATTCTTGATTATTAAACATATTCAACCAAAACAATTTTCACAAAAGTCACTTAATAAATGAACACTCAATTTAATTTTATTACAATTTGGTAAAAATATTATATAAAATTTATTCTTCTGGATTTAAAATCCATTTTAAAATAGATTCAATAATTTAAATTTAATTTCTCCTAGATGGGGTTGAATCCCAAGTGAAGAAGGTGATTAGGAGGTCATGCCCGCTACCCTAGAAATGCCAGGACAATTAATGTTGGGGGTGGTGTGGATGCCCCCTCACATGCATAAGTATATGGTCTCTAATCCCCTCCAGCATTATGTATAGTGATAGAACAAGGACGACAGAGGTTTGAGCAAACAAATATGGGAATTTGGAGAAATCGGGGGCTATTTCCATGCCCCAAGAGAGATTTCAAGATGGTAATTTGCAAAGGAGTTGGAAAAACTATCTCTAATTTTGGTTCAAAGAATAAGCTTGGATGATAATCTTTGTGAGGGCACTGAAGGCACCAGTCTGTGGGATGCTCGACGAACTGACCTGTGTAATTCACTAGAAGAAAGAGTTGGCGAAATAAATAGAGGGGGACATAAAGCATGGAATATCATTATTAATCTCGTGATTTTGGATGTAGTCAGTCCAACCCAGAGTGAAACGCATCACCTGACACGAAATAGAAGGGTACCTATCCACCATTACTAGGTAATTTTTAAACCTCAAGGTAATTATTTTCTTTTTATATGTTATATCTTCGAAAAGATTTTTAATTGCTCAAATATTCAGTGTGAATCCTATGTTGGGTCAAAGAGGCCTTGGAAGCTTGGTTATGGGGTAGTGCATGTGTTAGATGTAATACGTTGTGCTCCTAGTGGTGGTGTCCTAGGCAACCGACAACTAAACTAGGCTTGGGACCCTCTGTGTCGCAAACTTCCTTCTATCTTTCTAGGTTTATTATTCTTAGGTGGCCTGAGTCTTTGTGGTTTATTTATTGATGCGATCCTTAAGTTGTGGTTGGCATTTAGATTTGTCTAGTGGCTTATTCTGTATGGGGGCAATTTTTTTTTTTTTTTTTTTTTTGTGGCATTACCTATATTACATCCTGAATTGGCCTTCTTCTTGATGGTCTATAACTAGTGTCTTTAAGATTACTAGGTCTGGAATTTACACTCCTTTTTCTCGATTTTAGGGCATGAGAATTGTAAATTAAAAGCTCATTCCTTTTGATGGAATATGGCGCACCAAATAACGTGCAACAGGTGTTGGGGGGTGGTGGGGGTGAGGGGAGGCGGGCGGGTGCATGGCCCCCAAGACCACAATAGAGTTCGACAGCAAGCCCAGGAGGCTACAATTAACTACCATAAAATAGTGCCCCATAACAACCAGAATGAAATTCATATTTTGGAAACTAGAGTTGTTCAAGAAAGACAAGTTTTCTTAGATTCTGAGATCCTAGAAGGCATAGCCACTTGTATTCTTGAACTAGGGCACACTTGGAGGTGAAGGAAGCACTATTATGGGGCACTGACCTTATAATGGAAGATGAAGACTCTACTAGGAAAATCTCAATGGATAAACAAACTAGAAGACATAACATATTTGTTGGCTTGGAGGATGTCAAAAGATATCATTGCAATCAAAATTATTGTCTAGACAATATTGAGGAGACAATTGCTCACATAAACTTCATTTTCAGTGCAAACTAGATTTAGTACATGCTCCTTTAGGTTCAAATGATAGAGACACAACCCTAGCCACTTCTTTAGATACTTGAGTCCATATGCTTATGTATAAATAACCTTGTTATGCTTGTAATGTTGAAACTTCTTCAATTTTGGACTAATTATTCTATAGATAGGTGGTGAAAAATATATAATTTCCTATTTGAGTAGATTGTGACCACCTACCCAAGGATATATTAACTGATAATGCTTATTAGATGTCCATGTTTTTCTTGAATTTTTAAAGAAATACAATTTAAACTTACAAAAAAAGATAATAAAAAAAAGTTAAATAAGTAATATAATAAATCTAAATTACTCTATAATTGTAAATATTTACACTGGGCCTGGAGTATGCCCTAAAACTACTTATGCTTGGCTAAGAGCTCATCTTCCTCAGATGTAAGGAAACATGTTAACGGCCCAAGACCCAGAGGCATCTGGCAGGAGTGAGAGCCTGCTACCTTGGGGACCACCTGAGGGGTTATTTCAAGTGGTGTGGTTTTCCTTGATAACAGTGATGCGTCAACCAACATTCGTGGATAGCAGCCAGAGATGGCTGTCCTCACTGTTGGTTTGACAACTGAGTTTGATAGGTTTTTCCACCTTATAAAAAATAAAAATAAAAATTAGAAATGTTTCTCAAAATATAGTTTTATTGTTGGTTTTTATTCTTAAACTTTCTCTATTATCTTTGAAATTTAAATTTATAAAAGAATAAAAAAATCTAAAACATAAATTTAAACAAATCAATTAATCTATATTTTATAATTATATATATATATATATATATATATATTATATATATATATAATATATTATATAATATATATTATTATGATTTATATTAGTTCAAATATATAAGTTAAATGGCTATGGAAGTGGATAGTTTTAAAACATTTATGTCAATAAAAAGAGACAATTGTGGCAAAAGTGTTGGCAAGAATTCAAATCTTACAGTTGGAAGTCAATTATATCACTAAAAAATCTCATGGTAGTTTAGCCTATGATAATCGTTGTCTAGAGCAGGTTTCTTCTTATAAATATTTGGGTATTGACTTTCCTCATCAGCTCAACTGGAATTATAGCATCAAGAAAAGAATTATTGGAGGCTGGAAAGCTTATTATGAGCTTGAAAACAATTGTAAGTCAATCGATCTTTACATTTGGAGTAAAAAAAGGTTTCTCTGAGACTCTCGTCACCCTGTTATCTTATACGGATGTGAAGTTTGGGGTTGCAGTATATCTAGGGAGTCATGGAGAAAGATTGAGATGATCCAAAAGCAATTCATAACCTATAACTTCAAGATCAAGGGAAATACTCCCTATCCTATCCTCTTGATCGAAACTGGTCTGTCCCCCATTGAAATTGCGGCTATGTTTACTAGATATCTGATGTATAAGAAGAAGCTTCACAATATGGAATCCAAAAGGCTCCCAAAAATTGCTTCTAACTTTAGTCAAAACCCCCACATGTGCCTCAAATGCGGGTGGCATAAGGATGATCAGCCTTGGCTCAACCTTTGGGGGATTAAGGAGCAGATCGTCATGGAAAGCAAGGATAGTATCAAAGATACTATTACCTCCAATTTTAAGGACAATATGTGGGATGCTAAGGAGATGGAGGGTAAAAGGAGGCTAAGTTACTATAAGGAGGTGATCAACCCCACCTTTGATAACTAGAATTATCTCTCTATGTTGACTAGCACTAAGAAGTAAATGAACATCACTAGGATTAGAACAAACTCTCATGAACTTCGAACTAAGATTGGGCGGTAGTCTACTCCCAAGACTCCCTAGAACGATAGAATCTGTCAGATTTGTGATACTAAGAAGGTGGAAGATGAAAAACACTTCCTTTTAGACTGCCCAACTGTTGCCCACATCCGCTCTCAATTCCCTATGATCAGCCACACCTCCAATCTCCTCGACTTATTAAGCCAGCCCAACTATAGTGATCTTGGAACACTTCTTTCCTTGCTCCTTGATCACAGAAACAAGGTTTTGAAGAATGACACTTAGACTCTCTTTTCTTGAGGTCCGATAGACTGCATTGGTCTTAGTGGAAATTAACCATCATCATCAATTTCAAATCCCCATTTATAAAATGTAAGTAACTTAATAAATTTAATCACAACTTTTCATTAAACTATGATAATAAACAATATTCTTTTTTATTAAATCTTGAATATCCACATAATATTTACTAGCACAACCTTATAAATTAAATAGATGGATAGGCATCAATTCATAATAAACTTTAAAACACTTTATCATACATCTCAAGTTGCTAAAATAATAACGATAAGAATTAACTAAATTGTTGTTGTTATTATTATTATTATTAATGATAAAATAATTAATATATAAGTTAAACATATATACATTTAAAAAAAACATATAATACATAAATATTAACAACCATTTTATCATGAAGATTATTAATCTTTCAATAGGCTTGCCAATACCATGACAATACCACATGCTCAAAAAACCATAAGTCATTTCATATGACACTTGTTCATATCACATTTTTTTAATAAATGAATTTAATTAAAAAGGCAAAAAAGACAACTAATTTTGAAATAAATCTCAACCTTTGATTTGTGTATATTAATAAAAGTATTCTAAAATATTTTATGGATATTAAATCCCTGCCATCCACTTAATAATTATTGATAATTAATTTAAAATTCTAAAGACCTATTCCAAAATAGACATGCAAAATTCTAAAAACTAAAATCATCTTTAAAATATATAAAAATAACTTAAAAATACTAATTTTATAAAACCTAAACCTCAAATAATTAACTTATCCTTCTTTTAGGGCTCCCCAACCCAATATAGAAGAGATGTTGTGATGTGCTATTATGTAAACATTTTGACTTGGTAAAATTACAAAAAAAAAAAAAAAACAAAACAAAACAAAAAAAAAAATCTAACAAACTAATGCTTATAAATATTGAGGTTATTTTATTTACCATAGGCAGTTTTTGGGCTCTAGGTTTGACAAGTCATGGTTTTGCCAATGGTATTCTTTTGTAATATAGCTTTAAACCAACCTAGATACATCTTAACTTTGGATCTAGCAAGCTTCAAGAAGGATCAAATCTCTGGAGATGCAAATCTTTCCTCAAGTTTTACAATAAAAAATAAGATTGCAGCGTAAGAGATTTGATCCTGTTGGTACTTGATAAATTCAAAGTTAGGGACTCTTTTGAGAGATTTGATCCTCTCGGCACTTGATTTGACCTTGTTGGTACTTAATAGATTCAAAGTTGATTTGATCCTATTGGTACTCGATAGATTCAAAGTTAGGTACTTGATAGATTCAAAGTTAGGGACTTGATAGATTTAAAGTTGATTAGATTTGATCCTCTCCCCACTTGATTTGATCCTGTTGGTACTTGATAGATTCAAAGTTAACTAAGTGTATGAGACCCCCTTGTTTGTCGGACAAGGGACCCACCTCCCCAACATACATACTCTACTTCCCTGTGGTTTTGAACTTGTGACCTCTTAAGAGTAAACAACCATCCTTAAGTCGATTGCAGATTCCCAGAATATTCTAGGATCCGATGGCCATCGAATCCCGAAATATTTTGGGAATCTGCAATCAACTTAAGCTCACCGAAAAGTAAACACATGCTCTTAACCATTAGACCTACTCAAACCCTATATATTAATATATATATATATATATATATATATATATATATACTCTTAAGTTCCAAACTTTTCTCCAATTGAGAAAACTATTGAAACTCAAAAAATTGTGTATGCTCGAAAATTTGATTCTTAAAAATGTTTGATCCTTAAGATGTTAAAATAATTTAAACTAATACCTGTCTCGATAATATGACTTGCTAACACTTTAAAATACATTGTGCACTTGTTTACTCCATTCCCCTAAACCTATCCTCGCTCCATGTTAAGTGAGTATGCTTGTAAAATAGCACATTGAAGAGGGGTAGAAAACTGCATACTCGGAAAAGAGCACATTGGATAGCCAGGGGTAGAAAACAGCGTCCCCGAGGTAGAAATCCGCGGTACGCACATTGAAAGGAAGCGACAAAAGGTTGGGCGTCGTGGTTTCATCCCAAACATGGAACGCTGGTTTTGGGGCGCGGGTAAACGCGACTTATTCGGGCACAGTGGTGGAAAGGATGTTTCTTCAAGCCTTGATCTTATAAATACAATCTGGCCATGGTCGCCATTAATCCAAAAAGAATTTTTTGCCACTCTTATTATTATTGCATCTCTCTGCTTCATCTGCCTTGTATCTGATTGGTTTTAGTATTGAAAGTAAATTAGGTGGACTAACAGTCTATGTGCCATGGCGGATATTGCATTGATCGTGGCTGAAGATTATCTCATCTACTGCGACTCTTATACAACACATAGCGCGAATGTGAACGTTAATAGAAGAGAAGGAAAGCCCCTGCATCAACGCTTTCACCTCACCGAAGGAGTTCTCACGCAGCTCAGACAATTAAAGATAAGGAGTCATGGTGTGCAAGGAGCAGCTGTCCCTCTGAGCACGGCGATTCTGGAAGCTTGCTTCTCTCCTTAGAATTGCTGTAACCAGCAGTAAGTTTTGGTAGAGATTTTTTTAGAAGGTCAAGTTTGAGTTGTATAATTTGTAAATTTGGGAAGTTTTGGTAGAGATTTTTAGAATGTCAAGTTTGAGTTGTATAATTTATAAATTTGGATGGTTCAAAGAGTTTGAAATTTTTTTTTAGAATTGTAGCAATGAGAGGGAAGCCGCCCAAATTTGGTAGAGATTTTATAGAATCTCAAGTTTGAGTGATATAATTTGTAAATTTGGGTTGTTTAAAAAAAATTCAAAAGGTTAAATTTATTTATATATTCAAAAATGTATTTTAAATAACTAGAAATCACAATCTCATTCGAAATTGTATATAATGGAAAAAACCAAAACATCTAATATATTTACTTTTATCAGAATGAAAATTTGTTAACAAAATAATGTCTTCCTATTCAATTTTGTACAGTGCTTCTTTCTCTTTCTGCACTTATAGTTGCGGGGGTTTTATGTAACCCTTTCTACAGTCATCCTCCTATTCAATTTTGTACAAATCTTCTCTTCTTTCTACAGTCATAGTTGTGGGGTTTTATGTAAGGCTTTTTACAGTTAGTCATGACAAATGATAAATGTAGGCTATTTATTAGATTTTTTGGAAAAGATTTTGGTCTATATTTTAGTTTAATTTGGTCAGAATCTGGCAGGGATTCATTTGGATCACTAATTGTGAACTCTTTATAATCCAAGTTGCTACGGGTTTTTCAGAGTGCTAAATCTATATATACAATTTCAAGGCGTTGAATTTATATATAAAGTTAAAAAAACAAATTTAAACAATAAAAATTAAAATTTGACAATTTTTTCATGAGATTCCTATCAAAACCTCCAATAAATTTATCAAATAAACAAACAATGTCATTATGATACCCAAGTAACAGATTGTTTCTTGAGTTGTCTAATTTCCTATATATAAATACCATATATCTCTTATTTATACATCTTTCACTGATACTTCTTAAAATATGTTTAATTGACAAATGCTTAGAGTTTACCGGGGTTGTTTAATCTAATGGATTTCTATTCAAACATCCCTGGTATGCTTTATGAAAACTGTTTCACAAATTCACACAGCATGATAACCATTAGATTCATATGAAAATAAGTTAAGCAAATTGATGCTCCTTTGAACATTTTTATTTGTAACGACAATATAGGTTTATTTGTAAAATCTTTGATAGATGAATAATAAGAACAAAAATATTGTTCTATATTCGTAATCACTTATCACTCGTTTCAAATAATAAAAAGACCGAGTAAAATTATGACAAATTCAAATAATAATGACAAAAATATTATTCTACATTCATACTCACTTATCTCAAATAATAATAATAAATATATTAATCTACATGTTTTTAATACAAATTGATAAGTGATTATGGGCTTGCATTCAAATGAAGACCAAGTAAAAACTATTTATCATATTTGTCTAATATGTCTTTGTACCGGGACAAGAACGGAGCGAGCGACAGCAAGGCGAAATGGCGCTAGGGTTCTGAACTTGCCTGCAACGGTAGGACCTCTGGCCAGCGATCTCCCGCACTGACAGTGGCAGGGCTGCAGTCACAGATCACAGGCTACGGGCTACGGGCTTGGGCAGACCGGACAATGAACCCCCCTCAGGGGGTAGGAGGAGACCGACCTCCAACAAATGAGAACCAACAAGGGCCAATCGAGGGTTCTACAGGGGACCATCAGCACACAGAAGGAACCGCCAGAGAAAACCAGCAAGAGAAAGTTGAACAAGTACAGCCAGACAAACCGAAAGTAAGCTCATCCACATGCAAGCCAGTAGCTACCCACATGCCAGAAGTGGAGCTACCCAGCCACCGAATCAATGCAAGAATACAATACATGAGAGATCATGCTCTCATCGGCAAATTTATTGGATTTTGGCCAAACGAGAAAGCCTTAAGAGCCTGGATTAGCGTTAAATGGCATCCAAAAGGACAAATAAACCTGCATCTAGGACCGAAGGAGTTTTTTACCACAGTCTTCACCTGTTTAAAAGATCGTAACAGAGTTTTTGATGGGGGGCCTTATTTCTTCAACTCAGCTGGGTTATTTCTCAGAGAATGAGTCGCACGATTCAACCCGGATAAGGAAGATCTTAGCTGGGCATTGGTGTGGATTAGGCTGTACTCGTTGCCATGGGAATACTGGGAAGAGGAGTCTCTCAAAGCCATAGGAAAAATCTTGGGTGAATTCGTCAAGGTAGCGGAGGAAACAAAGATGATCAGGTATACCTCATACGCCCGGATCTACGTGTATATGGATCTGAAACAACCCCTCCCTGCTAAGGTAAGACTCTTTCATGAAGACTCGGAATGGATACAGTTAATTGATTATGAACATGTTCCCTTTAGATGCAGGAAATGTCATGATATAGGACACCTTTATAGAGATTGCCCTTTAAACAGTAAACCTCAGGTTCAAGTCAACCAGGAAAATCAATCCCCAGATGGCTTCATTAAGGTGCCAAATAGAAGAAGAGGACATAAAAAATCTGCAGCCTCCACAAAGTTGGCTCCAGAGGATCAATCCAAACCTTCTACTAGTAACAGCTTTGAGGTCTTGGCCAATGTAGAGTCGCAGGATCTGGAAAGCTTGAACTCCGCTCAAAAAGATTTCACGCATGAAAAAACTGAAGGATCCCATTTGAAAGCCAAGGAAAAGGCGGCGGTACAAGAGGGTAACAATACCAAACCTGCCTCAAAAACCTGGAGTATCCCTGAAATGGAAATAGATGGCACAGATCCTAGTAAAGGAAAGGAAACTGAAGGAGATGGAAGCTATCAAGAACCTCAATTCATGGAAGAAGATACGGAAGCAATAGACATTGGAGAGCTGGACATTCTGGGTCTGGAACAGGCATGTAAAACAGGTAATTTCGACAAAATACCTGACACACAGGTGGACAATCTAGTTGCAGTCCTCAACAAAGCTCAAAAGAAATACTCATTAGGGGTTCAAATCGGCAGTCAATGGGATGGAAGTTCATCACCAAAGACAGCAAAAAACGAGGACGGAAGACCACATTAGAAAGAACCATCAAAATTGGAGAAGTCTTGGTTGAATCAGGCAGATATGCCAAGTTAACCAAGTATTTTAATACCCACCCCAAACCTTCTCAATGAAGTTGATGTCATGGAATATCAAAGGGCTTAACAGCACAAGGAAAGGAAGACTATTAGAAAACATGCTAATGGCGGAAAAACCCACAGTACTATTTTTGCATGAAACTAAATGTAACTCGACCGTTTTGGAAAAAATTGCAGCAAAGGTCTGGCCTGGCGGCTTGGTCACAGCAGTGGATACTCAAAGCGCGTTAGGAGGACTTGTAGTGTTATGGGATGCACGAACAATACAACTAAAGAACATACATGCAAATAAAAATTTCATTCAGGCCATTTTTCATATAATTGGCACCAATATCCATGGACATCTGACAAATGTGTATTTTCCTCAAGAAACCCAGCACAAGCATGAAATTTTGGATACCATTACGTAGCTCAATATAGCCAGAGCGCACCCATTATGGATATCTGGAGGGGATTACAATATGATAGCAAGTATGGAAGAAAAAAAAGGAGGCCGATGCAGCATCAACAGAGATGGCTCCATATTAAAAGACTTCATTTAGAACAATTGGCTAATAGATCTTCCCTCAGACAATGGAGTTTACACCTGGAATAACAGGCGGGCCGATCCAATGCAAATCGCCTCTCGGCTGGATCGTTTCTTGATCTCGGACAATGCTGTTCACATTGGAGGCGAATTCATTGCATCAATTCTTCCTTACTCTGGCTCTAATCACTGACCAATAGCCCTTCATTGGAATCGTCCGGGAAGAAACACCAAGTGACCCTTCCGGTTTGAAGCTTTTTGGCTCGCACATCCAGATTTCTACGAATTTGTCAAGGCATCCTGGTTAAAATTTAACCCCACGGATGGCACTAAAATGTCAATCTTCCAAAGAAAGCTGAAACACCTCAAGGGGGAAATCAAAGGTTGGAATGACTCTGTTTTTTGCAACATATTCAAAGCTAAGGACCGCCTCAATCAAGAGATGAAAAATGTTTAGCAAAAAATAATAGTTGAAGGACGCTCAGAAGAGCTAGCCCAGAAGGAGCAGTATATTGAAAGTCAAATCCTTGAAAGGGACTTACAGGAGGAGGTTCTCTGGCGGAAAAAATCCAGAATTAGGTGGCTAAAGGAAGGAGAAAAAAATACAAATTACTTTCACAAAACCACTGTGCAAAGGAGAATGAGCAACCATATCTCCCATATCATCAAGGAACAAGGAGACAAAATCGAAACTCATGAGGGTATTGAACAGGAATTTCTCACGTATTTTAAGAAGATGAATCAAGAACCTAATTTCAATAGAACACAGGCTATTGATAGCATCACTAGAAACATACCCAGCCTAATCACGGAAGAGCACAATCTTCTTCTGCTCAAACCAATCAGTCTTCAAGAGGTAGAAAATGCAGTGAATCAACGAAAAGCCGAGAAAGCGCCAGGTCTAGATGGATTTACCTCAAATTTCTTTCAGCATTTTTGGGACCTGGTCAAATGGGAAGTTTGGCAGGTTGTGGAGGAATCACGGACGCTAAGATGGATGTTTCCAGGTATGAACCCAACTTTCATTGCACTAATACCCAAAGCAGAGGAATCTAATACTCCTGATAAGTATAGGCCGATTGCTTTATGTAACATTATCTACAAAATTGTCTCCAAGGTTATAGCTTCCAGACTGAAGCCTTTGCTTCCCCTTATTATATCGCCAGAACAATTTGGATATGTAGAAGGCAGACAGATCATGGACGGGATTATCTTAACCCATGAAATAATTCACTCTCTTAAGCAATCCAAAAAACCAGGTATGCTTCTCAAAATCGATTTATCTAAAGCTTTTGATAGCATCAGTTGGGACTATATGCAAAAAATTCTAAAAGCCTTTGGGTTTGCCCCTCCCTGGATTCGATGGGTCAGTAGTCTTGTGTCATCATCATTTTTCTCTATTCTTATCAATGGAATACCGTCGACCACATTCTGTCCTTCTCGAGGTATCAGACAAGGTGACCCTCTAGCATTAAAGAAGTTATCCTCTCGCATAACCTCAGTGGCCTAGCCTTCCACAATATCCCGGCCTTTTCTCACCAACAATTCATTGATGACAACATGTTATTCAACCATCCTTCTGTTCAAGAAGCCCGAGCATTCAAATTAATTCTCTCAAACTTCTCGGAAGCCTCGGGAGCTCTCATCAATAAAGTCAAATCTGAGATTTTTTTCTTCAACACGCCTCCTGCCACCCAAAGAACAATTGCCTGCATCCTAGGCTTCACCATAGCCTCTCTTCCGTCCAAATATCTGGGGGCTCCTCTATTTGCACTGGCTATTAAGCATTCTTCGTGGAGTTGCCTTTTAGAAAAACTTGAAGCTAAACTTTTCCTATGGACTCATAGAACTCTTAATATGTCTGGTAGGCTGGTTCTAATTAAAGTTGTTCTTCAAGCCATGCCTACTTATCTCTTCTCCATCCTGGCGACGCCTAAGTGGGTCCTTAAGGTAATCAAACAGCTTCAACGTAACTTCTTATGGGGAAATTCGGGCCCAAATAGGAAATGGGCGCTAGTTAAATGGGAGAAAGCATGTCTTCCAAAAAAAGGCGGGAGGCATTGGGCTGAGAGACCCAGAACATAGTAATATGGTTTTGGGGGCCAAAATTTGGTGGAGATGGCTCTCCAATCCAAGCACTCCTTGGGCATCTCTATGGACAGCAAAATATGCAGGCAATGTACCCATCGAGGAAAGAATTAGAATGTCAGAAGTGAGCAAAGGATCAGTTATATGGAACTCAGCCAATCTTCAACGCCATCTAATTCAAAAGCATAGCTTTTGGGATGTGAAGAATGTTACTACAACAAATTTTTGGGAAGATTCATGGCAGCAACTCCCAAATCTCAAAGACAACATTCAGGGGCTCCTAAACCAAGACATAACCCCCTTTGATAAGGTCAGTCAATTTTGGGAACCTCGCGATGGGAAAGAACACAGGAAATGGAAAGAGATCCGCCACATATTATCACACAGCCCAGAGCAATCTTATCTCACACTTGCTTCAGAACTTCAAAAACTGAAAATATTATTTTCAGAAGACATGGATATTTTGAGATGGGGGTACGAGGAAAAAGGCATTTTCACTACTCAAGAAGCTTACAAACTAATCATCAAGGAAAGGGTAGTTAAAGATAAGTTGTGGAATAATATATGGAACTCCTCCATATGGCCGAAGGTCTCTACTTTTTTATGGCTGCTGTCTCACAACAGAATATTAACCTGGGACAATCTAAGAAAACGGAACTTCGCTAGGCCATCCATGTGTCCCAACTGTAAGCAAGACAAGGAAACAACATTACATCTCATGCAAACCTGTCAGCTTGGTAGGAAAATGTGGGAAAAGATTACATTTCGGTGTCAAAAAGAAGGTAGAATGCATGGGGATATTACAGGTACCCTTCGCACTTGGAGCCAAGAACCATATCAAAGTAAACTATTAAATGTTCTATGGCAACTCATTCCTGGTCTATTAATGTGGAATATCTGGAAGGAGAGAAACAGACGGATCTTTAAAGATCAAGCAATGTCGCTTGAGCAGTTATGGAAAGGATTGCTTAATAACCTTAGAGAAACTCTAGCTGTGAAAGTATGGTCCAAGGAAGACTTCCCATCAAACCCGCAGGAACAAGCTATCTGGGAAAATTGGCAGATTAACTTAAATACACTGATTCCAACCAAGGATAGCATACCTAAGCATCAGACGCCAGCAGCCATATGGAATCCACCAGCAATCAATATGTTTCAACTTAACTTTGACGGAGCTTCAAGAGGCAATCCAGGGCAAACAGGATTTGGCGGAGCCATCAAAGACTCTCAAGGTATCCCTCTCATAATTTTTCATGGCTCAATAGGATGGAACACCAATAATGCAGCAGAACTAGAAGGATTATGGAGAGGTCTTAATATAGCACAAGAACGAGGCTTTTTTCCACTGATTGCAAAAGGAGACTCCCAGATCATTATCACTATGGCCTCAAAACTAATGCATGGATCCCATGTTCACAAAGTTAGCAGCAGCTGGAGACTGGCTCCTCGCTTGGACCTCCTCAACCAATGGTTTTCTACTCACCAAGCGATTACCTTCAAACACATCAGAAGATAAGGGAACAAGCTAGCGGATTTCCTAACGAATTTAGGAGTAGACAATGGAAAAGATTTTGTGGAGGGCTTGATTTCCAGCACAGTTCCTGAAATGCAGCTCTCAATATTCAATGATATTGTAAACAATGACAGGCAGTCGAAGGAAGACTCACACCCGGATGCGGGTGCTTGTACCATGTATCCATGACAGTAATGCAAAGGATGGCAGCTGGCATCACAACCAGCAGGTCTCGGCAGTTTAAGGCAGGTGAGGAGCAGGAATTCAAGGCCCTGCGTAATGGCGGATTAGGCTTGAGAGTTATGGCACTGAGCAAGGAATTTAATGAGCTGCAAGGACATCGTTCCCGGTTGGCGGACCTCGATCAAGGCATAAAAGACATGAACCTTAGCGGATATGGCACAGAGGCGCGCTTCAGATGGTTAATTCGATTGAGCTCCAGCGCAGCACGCAGTGCACGGGAGCCTCCCTGGGTCAGGTATCAGTCTGCTGGTTCTGGACTGGTAAGAGGGTCTAGTAGGTCTGATTCTGTTCTTTTCAGTTTACCCCCTGTGTCTAAACACTGTTGTCTTTCATTACTTTAAGTTTATTCTCTGTTTCGGGGCCTGGCACAAAAATTTGGTGTTGCTTGTCACTGTTTGGGGTTTGCGCATAGCGTATCTGGTCAATACAGAGTAGGTGTTGTGGATTGCATTAGTTAATAATTGGGTTGAACTGGAAGGAGTCTGGTTCTGGAGTGTCTGGTCTTCAGCTTGCAATTGGCTGTTCATTCCCCCAATTCAGGATCTTTGTTTGAACATTCATCACCTGAATTCCACCATGTCGCGCCAATGTGGAATACCAAGACGGGGAAGTCATACTGGGTCACGGGGAGGTTCTAGTAGTCGCGGAGGCTCTGTCCATTCAGCTCGCTTTAAGTTTCGTAGCAAGCTGAACAAGCCGCTAATCTCTGCTGTTGTCACGGTGCTCTTTTCGGAGGAGGAGGAAGAGTCAGAATTAGAGGAAGAGCCTGCTAGTGCAGAAGAAACATCCAGTGAGCAGGCTCATTCCAATAATTCCAGTGCTCATCAAGAAAGCCCAATTGGGGATGTCCTCAACACTTCGGGGATTTTGTGCGATGATGGCTAGCAAGAAATACCTCGGCACCAACCTTCATCTTCAGAGGAGCCCGTCAAGGATTATGAGCCTGCAAGTCCCTCCGGGAACATCCTCCACCTTATTCTCCCTCCAGGACGTAGAGCGATGGATGTAGAAGACAACCTCGAGGTTACCTGGGTCAACCGAGCAAGCGAGAAGAATGTCGGCTCTCCTCAACAGGATTAAAAGCTTGTTTGTTCTATGGTTTGTTCTTGGTCTGCGTTTTCCTATTTGCATGGTCTATTTTCTCACTGACCTGAAATTTACAATCTACAGGTTTTTGATACTCAATGGAAATGTAATAGCCCTTCTAAGCTCAGTGAAGAGCTGAATTTTGTATTTTTGTTTTTTTGTAAGCTCAGTGAAGAGCTGAATTTTGTAAACATCAATAGTCTACCTATGGTTCGGATAGTTCAATATGTAAAGGTCAGGCATCAGGACACCTGCTATTGGTTTTTTTGGCAGAGGGCAGGCTACAGCCCCCTCAGAGGTTAAAACCTCTCTGTAAATATTTTTTCACCTTTTTATTAATAGAATAGTCTTTGCTGAGAAAAAAAAATATATGTCTTTGTACCGAGTAAAGTAATCATACCGAGTAAAGTAATCATACTGAATAAAGTAATCATATAAATGGAGACTCAAATAAGTTTGAACATGTTTAAATAATAATAATAATATATATAATTTACTTGTTTTTTATACAAATTGATAAGCGATTATGGGCTTGAATTCAAATGAATACCAAATAAAAGCTATTTATCATATTTGTCTGATATGTTTAATATGTCTTTGTACCAAGTAAGGTAATCATATAGATGGAGACCCAAATAAGATTGGACATGAATACTCAATGTTTCAATGCTATTCCTATTAAGTTATTATTATTATTTTTAAATAATTTATAATAGTATTTTTAAATATAATTTTAATATTTTATTATTTTTATATTGGTTATAAAATAAAATTAATATTTAGATTTCTTTTAACTCCAAATTTATGGGTCAATTTTTTTGAGATATAAACTTGTTTTAAAGTTTTCGGTAGATTTGGAATTAAGATGGATGTTAGACATGAACTAAGAGAATATATTACATATATTATGTTAAAATTACATTTTATCCAATATTTCTCCCACTTCCTTTTGCCCTATGGTATTTTTATAGTTAAGCTTATTCATTTCTAAACTTACCATTCTAGATCTCCCAGAGCTCTATTTCTATAGCACATTATTACACATACATTAAGAGAATATATCGCATAATATATTATATTGAAGTGATTATCAAAGAAGCCATTAGATTGAAGAAGCAACTATTGTTTTGTACTTTGTGCACTCTTGTTTAACCTTACACTTATTAAAAACACATTCCTGAATAGCCCAATAGCCTCTAGGAAGCTCTAAAACTTTCACTCATATATACACATTATGTATTTATCTATTCAATGATAGGTCAAAACATAAAACATACAAAAAGGCATAGGGTCATTGAAAATCCATACAAATGCTAAATGTGAACATATCCATGAAAATGTTTAAGCTCTATAGACTAGCTTTATAGATTACATGGATTCAAGTCCATCATTTTCTAGGGCTAAGTATGTATCTAAATATAACATCAAACTAAGATGGATCTAGGTTGTTTAATTTTCCCCATAAATAGGTAATATTCCACATGAATACCTCATAAAAACAGCTAAAGTCACACACAATTACAGAAACACAATTATATTATGCACAATTGGTGCATGTGTAAACACACTCACACACACAGATTTACATTCAGATTACTCTATTAAATAGAGTTTCTGAGATCCAACTTATTCCCAAAGAGGTTGAGAGAATTTCTCAACCATCACAAACCAACTTCTAATCTGGAATGTAAGCATTAACTCCAACATCCCCCCTTAATGATTACATTACATGAAAAAAAACAAAATAATCAAGCTTATCAGTAGATGCTCCATCAAGTTGTCTCATAACCCTCGGAAAGGTGTAGTTGGCAAGTTCGATTCCCGAGCTCCCTTCCTCAAGTCCCGAATCAAGGACCTCCCGAAGTCAATTACTGGACAGCATCCCAATCTGTCGCATAACCTCATTAGGAAACCACTTCCACGTCTACCACTAATGAGGGATCCTTCCCTAGATCTGCAACTGCCATACTATCTGAACAACCATCCATATTGAGCCTCCATGATTCAGATGTCAAATTACCAGATACACACACTAAACTTCAGACCTGCAAATACCAGCAAAGCCCCTTCGCAGGAGTTCAATGAAAAAACAAACAATATATATCAGTGCTTCTCCCAAACTCACACAGCCGGCAGCAGCGATATCAACATGACCGATGAGGTAGATCTACCGAGATCGGCTTCTCCCACGAAACTTGCAGTAGGATTGGAAGAAATATTTCGGTAGAGGGACTCTGCATCTGAAGATAAATGGGACGGTGAGATACTAGCCTCCTCATTTCACAAACATCTCGATATGCGACAATGATGGAACAATCCACGACACCTCGAGACAACGAATTTTCGGTCGGCCGAGAGGTTGACCACTTTGTCAAACAACGAACTTCAGCTAAAGAGGACTTCGATTATGAGAATGATCCATGTTCTAGTCTCTCGTTCCTGTCAAGGCCAAACTCCAGCATTTGACCACCGATGTCGAGGCTCGTTTAC
Source organism: Pinus taeda (assembly GCA_000404065.3). Taxonomy (NCBI): domain Eukaryota; kingdom Viridiplantae; phylum Streptophyta; class Pinopsida; order Pinales; family Pinaceae; genus Pinus; species Pinus taeda. The sequence goes on from APFE030160152.1 coordinate 146,677, forward strand.
AGGCCTTGGTCTTTCATAAATCAACAGCAAGTATCACTCTAATCACTCAGTGTACCTTTGCTCCGATATGCCCCTAATCCTGCAAACTCCATTCATCATCCACAATGGGTGCCTTGTCAAGTTAATTGCTCAGGCTAATATTGGAATCGGAGGCAGAACAGAGAAACGCCGAGTTTCAAACGCCACAGATGGAATTAAGAATTTCTATGAGCAGAACATGGCCCAGGTTAATTTGAAATCAAAACCAACTCCTTCAAGAATGCAGAGGATATTCTGGGTGTACAATCCTCTTTTACCCGGCAACGGCAATTCATGGATTTTGATGAATCAAAAACAGGACGCCTGGTATGCAAGCGGCAACGTTCAAAATGCTTTTTCCTTTCAATGAAAAGGCAAATACGAGAATCGCAAGAAATGCATCGTCGACTGCACAGGCGTACGAAAAACAAATCAATTAACATAGGAAATCAATTTTCACTCACAATACACAGGCCTCTGATCCTGTGCTCTGATACCATGATAAAAATAGCTAAAGTCACACACAATTACAGAAACACAATTATATTATGCACAATTGGTGCATGTGTAAACACACTCACACACACATATTTACATTCAGATTACTCTATTAAATAGAGTTTCTGAGATCCAACTTATTCCCAAATTAGATAGAGAGGTTGAGAGAATTTCTCAACCATCACAAACCAACTTCT